>QNQO01003737.1:0-47381 GCA_003290165.1 Berberis thunbergii | reverse complement strand
TTCACTAGTAAGCCTATGAGTAGTTACTTTGACGGATACAAATATTAACTTGAGAATGCACAATATCAATCTGTAGACAATATAATAATGCACAATAGTCAGTAAAAACTCTCATTCACATTCAATAGATTACAATGGAGAGGAACGTTCGAAAGGACGTTGCTCAAGACTAGTTCGATGCTATCGATCGATGGAAAATACAAGTTTGAAGTTGAAAACATGCAAAGAAAACAATAAAAATGCTAGTGGTACAGTCTGGCTCGACTATGCAATGGAGGCAACACGTCCTCACAGTCAAGAGTTCAAACCTTCCCCCTATAATATAGATGCTAAGCATTTGGGCACTTTTCAAAAGGGAATATTGAGTTTTGAGACCATTAGGAAAGTCTTGAAAGGCCTCTGACCTTGGTTTTACCTGACCAACAGTACTGTCCTGACACTCTCCCACACTCAATTCGCTGACGCTCTCGCAACGAATTTTTCCAAGTACTTTCCAGCTTTGAGAGGTATGGCAGCAGATGCTCGACTGGCTCCCAACTGATCTGTGAAGGAGGTTCATCCTGCCACTTGACCAAATACTCTCTACCGGGCTTGTGTTGTTGATGAGGCGGTCAACTAAGATTTCTTCCACTTCTCGATCTGGCTTAGTAGGATGCTTAGGCAATGCTCGCGTAGATACATTTCTTGTGGGATCAGTGGCATCTACATGGTAGGACTTCAAGTTACTTGATGGAAGACAAGATGGGTGAAATAGAGCCAATGTGGTAACTTGACGCGATAGGAGACTTTGCCGACTTTCTCAATAATCTGTACCGATCCCTCATACTTGCGAAACAGATTGTTGTGTGCTCTAGCTTTCCTTTTATACTTGTTGAACATATCTAGCTTCACCAATACCAAGTCCCCGACTTCAAAAGGATCAATTCGTCGTTTCTTGTCAGCCCATTTCTTCATGTGACGGGAGGCTTTCTCAGATAGGCTCAAGCAACTTCAATGTTTTTTGCCAGGCTTTGACAATTCAAGAGCTCTTGGACTGGGTCCTTGGTATCTGGTAAGTACTGTATGTGGTGTCAATGGTTGCTGACCAGTAACCAACTGAAAGGGGCTGGAGTGAGTAGCTGAGCTATTTTGTTAGTTGAAACAGAATTGTGCAACATCAAGTAGTCCCACCCAATTTTCTGGTTTGCACTTACAAAATGACGAAGTATTCTTCAAGCATAGAGTTAAAGCGCTCAGTCTGTCCATCAGATTGGGGATGTTGGCTTGTCGACATATTAAGTTTGGATTTCAAGAGCTTGAACAACTTCTTCCAGAACTTTCCTGTGAAGCGAGCATCACGATCGCTACAATGTTTTCGGGTAGTCCCCAATACTTCACTACATGCTTGAGGAACAATTGCGCCGTATCTTCGACTGTGCAAGTCAATCCGGTCGGCACAAAGATCACATACTTTGAGATCGGTCAACAATACAAGGATACTCCTGAAATCCTCCACTTTCGGTAACCCCGTAATGAAGTCCTGGAAACACTTTCCAAGGACGAGTTGGAACAGGCAGGGGCTCTAGTAAGCCTACTGGCGATCTCTTTCAACCTTATCTTGCAGGCAAATTAAGACATGTTCGAGACATAGGCCATTACATCCTCCTGTATCTGCGAAAACCCAATAAGTACCCCCCTCTCTAACAATGCAAGTATTCGTCTTCAGCCTGGATGTCCCGCCTAATGGGTGTCATGGCATTCTCTCAAAAGTTCTTTTCTCAAACCCGAAGTTCTCGGAACATAGAGGCGATTACCAGTTGTGAATATTGTTCCATCTTTTATCCAGAACCGTCGAGTTTTGCCCTGCTTGATCACTCTGTAATGGCCTTCACTTGTGGATCTGTCTGTAGGCCTACTTTGATCTTCTCCAAGATGGTGTGACTCGGACCAGTATGGGTTAACACTGGCAAGGTCTGCCCTTCTACTGAGTGTATCAGCTACATTGTTAGTGCGCCCTGACTTGTATTCCAATACTAAGTCAAATTCTGCTAATTTTTCCTGCCATCGAGATTGCTTGGAGGTTAGCATCTTCTGAGTAAGGAAATGGCTTGCTGCAGCATTATCCGTTTTAACAAGGACTTGAGATCCCAAGAGGTAGTGTCTCCACACCCGTAAACAATGTACAATGGCTAGCAATTCCTTTTCCTGAGCTGAGTAACGAGACTCTGTATCATTCAACTTTCGACTCTCATATGCTACCGAGTGACCATCTTGAAGTAAAACTCCCCCTAAGGCATAATCAGATGCATCTGTTTGTACTTCAAAGGGTTTGGTGATGTCTGGCAAGGCCAATACTGGATCTTTCATCACGGCCAATTTCAAGTCTTGGAATGAAGCTTCACACTGCCTATCCCATTCCCATGTTCGGTCTTGTTTCAACCAATTTGTCAGGGCAACAACTCTCTTAGAATAGTCCCTTATGAAGCGACGATAATAGTTTGCGAGTCCAAGGAAAGAACGTAGTTGAGACACGTTCTTAGGAGAGTTCCAATCATGGATTGTCTTGACTTTTTCCATGTCCATCCGAATCTTGCCATTGCCAATAACATGACCTAAGAAATTGATCTGGGTCTGGCCGAATGAGCACTTTTCCTTCTTGACAAAGAGATGATTATCCCTAAGGATTTGGAACACTTCTCGCAAATGATGTAGGTGTTCTTCTATAATCCCACTATAAACCACAATGTCGTCAAGATAGACAACCACAGACTTGTCCAGAAGGTGACGAAACAGGCCATTCATAAGGGTGCAAAATGTAGCTGGAGCATTGGTCAAGCCCGAAGGGCATTACTAGGAACTCATATGACCCATATCTAGTAGAACAAGCAGTTTTTGGTTCATCACCAGCAGCAATGCGGACCTGTATCTGGCGGATCCAAGTTGGTCGAATAAGTCTGCAATGAGCGGCAATGGGTATTTGTTCTTTATAGTGACTTTGTTCAAGGCTCTATAATCAACACAAAGGCGAAAACTGCCATCATGTTTTCGCTGAAAAAGAACAGGTGCCCCATAAGGTGCTTTAGAGGGCCGAATGAATCCCGACTTCAACAAGCCATCTAGTTGTGTTCTCAATTCGGTCAGCTCTGGAGGGCTCATGCGATATGGACTATGTGCAGGTGGCTTGGCACCAGGGACTAACTCAATTTCATGATCAATGAGCCTTCTGGGAGGTAGATTCTTTGGCAATTCATTCGGCATCACTTCGCTGAAGTCAGCAATAACTTGGGCAACTTTCTCAGGGATTTTGCTAGTATCATCTTCCATCTCTAGCTTGCCACAGCTAAGTATGTATCTTCTCCTTGGCCAAGCCTCTCTTGACTTGGAGCGCCGACAATATTCTATCATGAGTTGTTGGTCGAATTGAGGTTGGTACAATGCGTAGTCTGGGTCCGAAAAACCCCAAGGAGTCTATGAAAGGTAATGGTCCTGCTGCAGCTCCTCGGAAGAATTCTTGGCCAAGAATCACCTTAAAATCATCAAGTGGAATGGCCAAGAAGTTTGATCTTTCTTCCCATGGACCAACCTGTAGTGGCACAACTCTGGCCATACCATTAATAGAGATTGCCTCAGAGTTGACAGCTTTCAACTTACCCACATCTCCTTCTAAGTTCAGACCCGCACGTCTAGCTTCATCTGGGGCAATAAAATTCTCTGTCGCTCCGGAATCCAACAATGCTTGGGAAGGGAACCCATTGATAGTGATGTCGATGTATTGCAAAGTCTTCTTGTGTGGGTGCTCATACATTTCTCCTTTGACAACATTGAGCTTGCGTAGAGCTCCCATCTGGGAGGTCTCACTGTTGGTGGGGTTCAAACTCGATGCGGTCGAGTTAGAAGGTTCTGCTTGAAGTAAGGACAATAATGAGTGTAGAGCTGATTTGGATGGACATTTGCCTGTTGGGTGATCCCTGCTATTGCAAAGAATGCATGGGGCAGGGGCAGATGGTCTCCACTGCCCAGAGTAGTTTTGCCCTCCTTTGTTGTTTGTAATTTGAGTTGCTAGAGCTGGCATTCCAATTTTTGTTGGAACTCCAATTCTGGTTGGATGGCCGAGAATTGTAGTTTCCTCGGTTCTTACTTGAGTTTTCCCAGTATTGGTGAGGTGAGTGAGCATTCGACCCTGAGCTTGAATTGGTACTGCCAGTTCTAGCTGTGGAGTACAGATTTCAGCTTGCATAGCGCTTTTTTTTTTGGCTTAAATAGCACTTTTAAGAGCTATCTAAGCTACCGCTATGCAAGCTAAAAAATACTTAAATAGCGCTTTTAAAAGCGCTATCTAAGTGGTAAACTTAGATAGCGCTTTATTTTGATAGCGCTTAAAAAAACGCTATCCTAGTCCAAAAAAATATTATTATTAACTTAAATAGCGCTTAGAAAAAGCGCTATCTAAGTTAAAAAAAAAATTAAATAGCACTTAAAAAAAGCGCTATCCAAGTGAAAAAATTAAAAAAAAAAATTACATTGATGATGCTTTGACATGGAAAGCTCTAATCCGGAAACTGCTAAAAATACTAAATACATAACAAGAACTAATCAAATCAACAATCATGAAAGATTACTGATAATGTAAAATTTGATCGTTTCATTACAAAAAGGAAATAAAAATGTATCATTGGTTTACATCAATCAATCAATAAAAAAAATTAGTACGTGAAAGATTGATGATTACTAAGCAAAGAACTCTAATAGTTGCTGTCATAGTCCCTCAGGGCGTGGCATCTGAAACATTCAGTCCTGACTGCAAAGTTATGCTCACTGCACCTGCAAAGAATAGACAAAAATTAGTATCATAATGTGTTATTCTCTAATGGATGGAACTACTCTATCTTGTGTTTGATATCTCTTAGCATTAGATTGTCGAGTGCAAGTAATAACAAAAATTTAATATGAAAAACGACATACCTTAGGCAAATCCATTCACCAGGTTTCCATCCGGAGCTGCCTACCGGACCACTTCTTGGAGATGGCAAAACAACATCATGCTGAGTAGCCGATCCATCCCTATATTTGCCACACTTGAAGCAACTCAGTCGCTTTGCATAGTTGTGAGCACCACAGTTACTGGCAGAGCAATACCAGTCCCCGGCAAGAGGACTTCACAAGTAAATGGTCCTCCAAAATTGCAATGTTTGCCACCCTCACCAGACCTTGCTTATTGATCACGCCAGCTGAAGTTCAAGTGCTGGCATGACCTGCAATTCCAATCTCCTGGACTGCTCATCTTATCTTTCTTTTATCTATGAAATAATAAACAGACAAAGACTGATCAACAAACAATAAGAACAAGTATAAAATGAATGCTCTATTCAAGTTCCAATCTCCCTCAAGCTGAAACATAGAAACTACTCTAATATATCGAACTCGGACTACAATAACTAGTTGAATTGAACAACACTATATTAACGCACAAGTGACTATATCACTCGTCCATGTCAAGAAATCTCTATAACCCCATAGTTGAACTAAATTGCTAGACTATGTTAGCATAACTACGCGAAAAAGCAACCCAATCTCTTGAACATAAATTTTCTCCAAGGGTGGCAGTTTGATGCTAGAACATGGGGTTTGAATACAAAGTCTATATTAGCTAGGAGTCTTACCTTGATAAAGGAAATTAAGGCAATAAATATGAATACTAATAGTGGTTCATAGAAGAGGCCTTGTTAATGAAGAATGTGGTTTCCATTACAGTTTGAGTGGTTTATATACTTGGTAAGGGTGGCAGGGGAAGCAAGGTCTGGTGAGGGTGGCGAACATTGCAGCACAGAACGTAGTTACAAACTGGGTAGTCTCTCACTAATGCTTGTAGTCCATTTGTGGCAGCAGTAACTGCCAAGGCGCAATACAACAGAGCAACATTGAAATGAGAAATCCGTGCCACATTACAAAGCAAAACAGGGAGATCAACAATGTTAGGGACAACTAGCAGTTATAGACTTGGACTTTTCGATATTATACCCTGGAATTGAGCAAAAACAATGGCAGCAGTATAAGCTTTCACAGGCACACATGCATATCCTATTTATTTTTTTAGAGATAGTCGTTAGCTTGATGGCTAAATCACAATTACCTACTAAAAGCTCAAATAACCATCAAGTATATTTATAATAACATTATGCCACAGACTTGTAAATAAGACTAGTAAATTAAAATGACAGGACGCCAATAGCATACTGATAGAACACCAAAAGAATCACTCATTTGGATAACTATATGCCATTCAATGGTCTATCATGCCAAATGTGTAATTGGATCCTACAATCAGAAAACCCATGGATAAAAATTCTAATAAAAAGGATCATAGTCCATGAATTGGACTAGTGCATTTATCATGTGTGAACTCCTATTGTCTTCCTCTATTGATCATCATTCACAAAATATTTCTAGGATAAAATATAGTTAGCCATGGGTGGTGATGCAACTTTGATATCTATGAATGTTATTCTTTAGTCTGACCTGGGTAAGGAGTTGCCATTGTCCCTTGACTCTACATTCCAAGTGCCGCTTACCTGATTCCAGTTCAATTGTTCTATTCCTCTGTGCCAGTACAGTCCACATGCCACTAAAATTCCATTGTACTCCACAAAGAGCATTGCACGGGAATGGTCACCATTCATAACCTCTTGGTTGATAGCCACAACTTCATCGTTGGTTTGTTATTTATTACCTAAAAGCATACTATTGGCTTCTGAAAGTTTTAGCTGGGATGGTATTGAACTTATGGAGGTCGAACTGCTGAGCACGTAAATGGTTTGATAAGTCTCAAGTAACAACATGAACAAAGTCTTGGCACAAAACATATAAGGTGCTAAAAACAACATTGCTATCATATCGCAGCTGCATTTGTTGTTACACAGAATATAAGATAAGAAACAATGTTTAACATGGAAAATTCGGAGAAATGGAGTTTCACAATGAAATAGATCTCTATATCTAACTAACAAGAGATCTTCTTTTTTTTATCATTCCATGCTTTATTATACAGTTGTTTGTGTTGCGTTGGGTCTTACAACTTAGGCTTAAAAAAAGCTTAGCACATTGCTACTTACACACTTAATGTGCATTGCATAACAACTCTTAGAAGAATTGATATTATAAAGAAGATGACTTACGATACAATGGTTACCAAAAGAGTAATTAGAATGTAAAAAAATAATGGTGTAAATTTGAAAGTACATTCAAATGTGGATATCAAATCTCGAAGCTTAGGAATAACATCATTATGCAGACCACACTACAAATGATTCTTACTCCAAGAGTGTGTTTGTTTACACCTCTGGGTCAGACATCATGTCTGGAATTTTAATAGTGGTTGTTAGTGTGTTTGGTAAAATGTCCAATTAAGATAATGACTTGTCTAACTTCAATCAGATGTAAATAAAGCTTTTACCAGTCTTTGAACCAATGATTTTGCTGAATTGGAGGTTCTAATTATAGCCTAAACAAACACTTCAGATTCCCTCTTAATTAGACATTTATCTCTAGTTAGAGGTTCCTCTTAATTAATAAGAGATGGATCTTATTTAGACATTTATCTCTAGTTGGAGGTTCCCTCTTAATTAATAAGATATGGATTAAACATAACGAAATCACAAAATTAGTACAGAAAGCCTAGTAAGTTGAACATCAATCCTCATTGAAACCCAAAAAGCAGATTTTTTTTTTAATTTTTTATTATTGCTTTTTTAATAATCCCTCAAAGCGGATATAAAAAGACGCGATCAAAAACAAGAAAAGAACCACAAATTTTTTATTTATTTTTTTAATTCTTTTTCTAACATATCTACAGGGCTACATCAAATCTCTGCTTGTATACCAGATCAACAGCTTCCTTGTTAACTGCTTCAAGGGCTATTGATTTGTCATCCATTTTCACTTCTTTGTCTAAGCCTCAGAAGAGAATCTGCGGTAATTTCATAAGTAATGCAAGTAACATTGATTCAAACAGAATTTTCATAATCCGCCTTTTTTAAATTGTCAATTTTCGGTGTAATGGTCTATTTGATGAAAGAGACCTTCATATTAGAATATGTGCATTTTGAAATTTCTATAGAACACATGGATGAATATCATCGGCATAGAAACCCCAAACCCTTGATTTGTTCAATGCTCCTTTGAAAGTTCATTATGATTTTCACTTTTTACATTATGCACCCAACAAAATATGTTTTAAAAAGATGACTAAATATTACTACTGAATCAAGTCCAAAACACACCCTATAGATCAAACTATCACTGACATAAAAGTTTCTGCCAATTCAAATACTTAAAAGTTCCCATTATTATCAAGGCTTAAGAAACAAAGAATGAAAATGAGTGAATAAACTCATACCTAGATGATATCAAACAGTCCTCTGCTCCTCAAATCATACTTCACTTCATTCCCATTCTCTCATTCTCCTCTTCCATCCTGCAAACAAATGGTCAAAATCAGAAAAAACCCAAAGGAGAAATGGTCAAATTAAACACAAAAAAAATGGTTTTTACCTGATGGGCAGAAGATGGCATGCGCTGCAAATATGGAGAACTCAGAACCTAAAAACCCCAAACCCAAAATTTTAGAGATCTTGATTGAGTGAAGAGCTCGATTGGGGGAAAAGGGAACTCTCTGTTTGTTGTATTTATAGAGAGGAAAAACAAGAGAAAATAGAATTCCCTACCTAACATTAGCATAAAAATCCCTAATTCAAACAAATAATTCTAGCATACATTGTCAACCAATTCAAAACCCAATATGCAATAAACCCTAACAATATCAAAGATATAAAGTTTTCAACAAATCATCCAAGAAAACAAATGCCTTAAGCTAATCAGACGATCTTGAGAGTGCAAAGAGTAATAGTTGACCTAATTCAACTTGGAATCGATTGTGAATTATCAATAGAGATAGATGAAATTACTTGACTAAAAAGTTTTCGATCTTGAGAGATGAAAAACTGACGATCAATTGGAGAAAGAAAGAGAGGAGCACCACAGAAAGACAACAATAACACTCCGTCGAGAAAGAGCCAAAGCTCGAAAGCGAGAGAGGGTGAGAGTGGTGGAGTGAGGGAGGCAGGGAGAGCAATGGAGAGAGTGAGAGCAATGGAGACAGGGAGCAGGGCGAGAGAGAGGGAGATAGGGAGCAGGGCGAGAGAGACGAACCTGGTCCTTTCCCTGCGACTCCTCGGTTCCTCGCCTCCTCTGGTTCCTCGCCTGAGTCGCCTCCTTCCTCGGTTCCTCGCCTGAGTCGCCTCCTTCTTCGCGTCCTTCCTCGGTTCCTCGCCTCCTCGATCTGGTTCCTCGCCTCCTCGCCTCTGTTCCGTCCCTCCTCTCTCTCTTTGTTTGAAAAAATGGCAAAAGCAAAACCAAAATACATGCGGTCGAGATTTAGGTTTTTATTAGGGCTTTTGATATTAACCCTCCGATCATATCAAGATCTTAAAAAATGAGATTTAATTTGATATTTGAAGCGCTATACAAGAGGAAAGTAGCATAGCGCTTTAAAAGCGCTATGCAAGCACTTTAAAAGCGCTATGCAAGCACTTTAAAAGCGCTATGGTAGTTTTGGTAACGTTTTTTTCACATAGCGTTTTTTAAAGCGCTATCTAAGACATAATTAAGATAGCGCTTAACTGAAAAAAAAATTTAAAAGTGCTATTGTAGCGTTTTTTTTGATTATTTTTTTTTAAAGACAAATAAGCGCTATCCTAGCGCCCACTTGGATAGCTCTTTAAAAAAGCGCTATCTAAGTGGCGTTACCTAAGCTAATATTTGTAGTAGTGATTGAGTGAACTGGATCCAGTCATGGGCATATAATCGCTAAACGTTTCTGCTGCCGCAATAACACTTGTAATATCTGTCACCTTCTGCCCTTGCAATTCTGCTTGTAGAAGCGGCTGAGCTTGTTCCATGAAACAAAAAACTTTGTCCTTTTCAAACATGTCTCGAATATCTAGCAAGCAAGTTGAGAATTGTCGGACATAGTCTCGAATATTGCCTGTCTGTTTGATGGTGTGGAGTTTCCTCCTTGCTAAGAAATCAGTGTTCTCAGGCAAGAATTGATTTTTGAATTCCTTCTTGAGGTTTGCCCAAGTTCTAATAAGGATGCGACATTCTTCCATATCTGCATATTTGGTTTTCCACCATAGTTTTGCATCACCTGCTAAGTACATGGTCGCCATGGTAGCATTGGTTTCTTCGGATTCGGGGTTCACCGCGCGAAAATACTGCTCCAGATCAAACAAGAAGTTCTCTAACTCCTTCCCATCTCGAGCCCCAGCATACGACTTTGGCTCGGACACTTTCATCCTATGGTGATCAGTCGTCCCTGTGGCCTTAGTAAGCAAGCCAACCCTTGCAAATAAGTCCTCCAACTGTAATTGGAAGTCACTCATCACCTGAGCTGTGGGGTGAGGCGACTCTTCCATAGCGACTGTCTGCCCCTCTAAGTTATCAACGTGCTCAGCCAGTGAATCCACTCTGGCTGCCAGTGAAAAGAGTCCATCCAACCGATTAATCTGTTCTCCCAAAGTGTTCAACTGGTCCATTACAATCCGTGCGGCACTAGTTATCCAATTCACTAGTAAGCCTATGAGTAGTTACTTTGACGGACACAAATATTAACTTGAGAATGCACAATATCAATCTGTAGACAATATAATAATGCACAATAGTCAGTAAAAGCTCTCATTCACATTCAATAAATTACAATGGAGAGGAATGTTCAGAAGGACGTTGCTCAAGACTAGTTCGATGCTATCGATCGATGGAAATACAAATTTGAGTTGAAAAGCAATGCAAAGAAAACAATAAAAATGCTAGCGGTACAGTCTGGCCCGACTATGCAATGGAGGCAACACGTCCTCACAGTCAAGAGCTCAAACCTTCCCCCTATAATATAGATGCTAAGCATTTGGGCACTTTTCAAAAGGGAACATTGAGTTTTGAGACCATTAGGAAAGTCTTGAAAGGCCTCTGGCCTTGGTTTTACCTGACCAACAGTATTAGTTCTGACACTTGGATTGTAAGAAAAAGTTATGAAAGAGGATTGATTCTCTGTTGAACCAAGAGTGCATATGTTCGATTTTCATATCCAATATTTTGATATTTATGTATTTTTTCTGCAATTGTTGATGGTGGTGATTATGTATGTAAGTATGAAGGATGAAAACTTAAGGATGATCATGTCTATATTACAAATCAGGATGATGTTTTGAGGTTGGAGATAAAAGATGGATGAGATTTACCTAAATATAATAATTTAACAGATCGTATAGAACTTAAAACACCAAGAGTACATGGGTTAGATTCTAATACTTAACATTTTGATATTCATGTATTGTTCTTTAATTGTTGCTGGTGGTGATTAAGCATGTAGGTATGAATGATGAAAACTTAAGGGTGATAATATTTTGACAAGTTTTAAACTTTTATGCCTTAGTATATTTATATAACTCATCATTAGAGTTGTACGTGAATTGAAGAAGAACAAATAAATATAGGAGAGAAAAAGATGATCTTCATGTTCATATTTTAACTATCAAATTAGGGAAAGTATATTCTTCTGTGTGTAACACTTGTAAACTTTATACTCCCTTTTTAATGGTGTTTTTTTTTTTTTCTTCAATGAAGGTCTTCAATTCTCCATATTCCTAGAAGAAAACAACAGTTGAACCAAATTGAATTTTACAATTTTAATTCAGAAAATTTTAGTGTTTTCTATTTTAATTCTAAAGTGTCCAACTTCTTTTTCCAATAGAAGTCTATTTTCTGATGTTTTCAAAATCAGCTTCGGAGTTCAATTTAAGGTATGATTTATAATTACCTGTTGAATAATAGCAAACTCTGTCGAGTGTAGTGTAGTTCTATTTGGTATTACAACATCCCACGTCAGATGCTGTCAGTAGAATTCGAACCCTAGATATGTGATTTCACCCGCCACAGACCTATCGCACATATTGACCACTATCTATTGACTGAAACTATTTTTTCCAATTATATTTCTTATTTTTAATGTTTTCTATTTCAATTTGAAAAGAATACCAATTTCTTTTTTCTATTTTTAAGGTTTACGAAAGGAGAATTGATCTTTTAAGAGCTTGTATCATTGGCGCTGAAGGGACTCCTTATCATGACGGTTTATTCTTCTTTGATTTAAAATTTCCGGCAAACTATCCAGCTGAACCACCCAAAGTGCACTACAAGTCTTTTGGTCTTTGGATTAATCCGAATTTAGAATGGAATGGGAAGGTTTGTTTGAGTCTTTTAAACACTTTGTTTGGAAGTAGATATCAGAGATGGAACTCTGAAGAATCTACAATTCTACTAGTACTGGTTTCGATTCAAGCTTTGATTCTCAATGAGAAGCCTTACTTTAACGAGCCTGGTAGAAAAATGCCCGACGAAGGAAATCCCACTTGGAAATTTTGGGAAAAGAAAAGTTTATCCTATAATCAACAAGTTTTTGTGCTAACTTGTAAGACGATGATGTATGTCTTAAAAAGGCCACCAATGCATTTCAAGGAACTTGTTTCAATGTACGGGGGTGGTATTCAATTACGATTTTTAATGGATTGTGTTGGTTTTTAAAATCTATTAAAATTCAAGGGTATTCAATTAAGGATTTAAAATGATACATGTAAATTTATGGGTATCCATAGTTGCCCCTTCCCAGTGGAGGTTAATTTATATAAAAAAAATACTGATTTTAAAGGATTGTTTTAAAATTCATCAAAATTAGGGAGTATTCAATTCATGTTTTTCAAAAATCCACCAAAATCAGGGGTTTTAAAAAAGTAGTGGATTTTAATGAATTTTTAAAAGTTATGAATTTTAAAAGATTTGTGAGAGAAAAGTATATATAACAAGAGTTATTCCAAATCCAACATTTCCCCTCATATTTCAACAGATTTGTATTGGCTATTGTTAAATTATACCACCATTTCCGCTAAAGGACGTCACCATCCCATTTTTTTATGATCTGCTCAAAGACACCACCACATTCCATTCTCTTCTCTCTTCACAATAGCACCACCACCTCGCCCCTCAACTTTCGTCCACACCACCATGCCCTACCACCGCTGGCTGCACCACCACCCGCACTTCCTCTTCTCTTTTGTTTTATTTTTGGTCGAATTATTTATTTTATATTTTATTTTCATATAGAAATGTGGGTTGGATGATCTCTTATTTCTAGTATGTTACCATTGGCAACTTATTTCTATTCTAATGGAAAAATTATTCGTATATTCTTCATCAATCTCAACTCTGTTCATATTTTCCATTCTTTCTCGGGTCTGCCTCAGATGAATATCTCTCTCTTGAGTGAGTTTGTTAGTAAAAAGTTCTATTTTCATGATGACTAACCTATTTCACATCAGAGAATGTACCTTTGTTTGGATATCAATTATCGTAGCTCAAGCCATCAGGGTTATGTTCCTATGATGAAAAGAAAAAAAGAAAAAAAAACAAGCCATTAGGGTTGTATTATCGAAAAAAAAAGTTGTGACCTTAAATGGAAGTGCAAAAATAGCTGATGAATGAAAAACCTAGTTTACATTTCCAGTTGGTTTCAAAAATTGCAGATGCCCAAAATCTTTTCCGATGTCATGAAGAGACTAGCAAATTGTTTAATAACAATGCTGTAGCTTAAAGGACTAGAATTACAGGATATGAAACCTTAATCTCAAGCTTCGGATCAGTCTGTTCAATTTCTCAAGTGCAAGACAAGAAGAAGGGTTAAAAAATGCGTAGAAAAAAAAATGGAAGAGATTGGTTGGAATTGCTTAGGATTGAAAACAAATTACAGGCACTGTAAAACGATTGAAGAATGTAGTACAGCATTTAGCACCTATCACACTTTAATACTTTCCCATTTTTAACAAGAACTAATGACCCACAACCCTTTCGTCAAAGGTGCATCGTACACCCATTTTGTTCAAGTATACAAAACTAGAAGGAGCTAGCCGAACTCAGTGAAGTTTGCAAGGAAACTCCAATATAGGTATTAATCAATTCAATTCATTGACCCCATGTGATAACATGTTATTCAATGTTGATGACATGATCTCCAACTCTTTTCATGGCCATTATATTTAGTTAACCAGCTCTGTATTTCAAGCTCAACACTTTGTGCAAAGAAAAGTAACTTGGTTGGATCTTCATTGAAAGCTGAGCTGCACAATTATCTGTTTTTTTTAATTCATTCATAACCATTTGATCTTCATTGCCCATGTATCCCAAACATGGCAAGGAAAAGGCACTCGTATATAAAGCATGAATACAGCACCTTTGGTTATGTCAACATGATTTGAAGACATAAAAATACCCAACTAACATATTCCATTAATGAACACAGCACCTCTGGTACATGAATACAGCACCTCTGGTACATGAATGAATGTACCTTTGGTTGGGTATCATTTATCGCAGCTCAAGTCATTAGGATTGTATTACCGGAAAAATAAAGTTTGTAACCTAATGGAAATGGAAAATAGCTGATGAATAAAAAACACCTACTTGACATTTCCATATGGCTTCAAAAATTGGCGATGCTAAACAATTTTGTCCAACGTCTCCGAAGACTAGCAAATTGTAGCTTGAAGGATAAAACAATTACATGATATGCTATTAGAAAGGGGAATAAACATTACAAGATCTATGAAACCTTGATTCAAGCATCTGATTCTCCTATTCAATTTCTCAAACTCATGACAAACGTTTGAAAAATGTGTACAATAATACGGGAAGAGATTGGTTGGAATCTCTTAACTATTGAAAACAATATATGGCCAATGGCATGACAGCTCAACGGTTGGAGCTTGGCGGATGGTACCACTTGGTCATGGATTCGAACTCAGCTTGCGGCATCTTTATCAGTTTATGGTGTGTTGACAATTTCTGGTCTTTAATGGGTATAGGGATCCTATAAAAACCCTGCTCGCCTTAAAAAAAAACAAAAATCAAAAAACAAAAAAAAACTAACTATGGTAAAACGATTGAAAAATGCACCAGCTCATCCTATTTATGTTTTAAGAGCACCTACCGCACTTTTATTTTCTATTTTTAGGCATTATTGGTGTAAAACTTGTATTCTAATCATTAGTGTTTTCGAGTCCACCACCAAAGTAAAACTTGTATTAAAAAATGTTTATCCAAAGAGTTGAGTGTTTCACCTTTTCGTGTTATCAGGACTAGTTTGCTACGTAACCTTAATGATTGCAAATAGAAACTTTCAGACTTAAAATGCAAAACGACTAATTCTTATAGAAGATAGCAACATCAAAATGCTTGCAAGTAGACCACTAGAAAGCAGAAACTGAAAACAAAACTAATAAAAGGTTTGAATAGTTTCATTAAGAATAAATTCACATATACCTACAAAGACGGTGAATTCAGATGGCATGCTGGAGATCCGCTGTGGCCAGAAGTCACCTGGTTCAACCATGCTGAAAGAGAACAACTGAATTCCTGGTGCCACTTCTTCAAATGCCAGATCTTGCTATAGGAATCGACAAATTTGTCTCCTTTTCAACAACTTGAGCATCAAAATCATACAAACCAGGAATGAGGTTTCCAAATTGGTCTAGCTGGTGTATCAAAATCTCCAGCCTAGAAAAAATCTGTATGGAGTTTGTTTCATATTTCCATTTGGCCAAGCACTTGGTAATATTCAGCAGACCTGTCGAACCACAGTGAAAGTTTCTTGTGAGTGACCAGGATGCATTCCAGAGACAACCCATTCTATAGAAAAAACTTAGTAAAAGAATTATACGCAGCAGACTCCATGTAGGAACCACTACACACCTTACCATCATAATCTATAAGAACCACACCTGATGGGCACCCATGAGATTGATTTTCAGCTTCAAGTGCAACTTTTTTCAATTCTGTCCAATTAATAATTATACCCCCATTACAATTCCAATTCGAATCAAAATCTACACTTTTACAATCATCAAACACCAACCCATTATCCCTTTTCTCTAATATCAATGGAACATAGTTGTCAAGCAAATAATCTGGGCCAAATCTATGTGGAAGAAATTATGAAATGGGCCTGAAAACTAGCCTATTATCTCCTTCATTCTCTATTGAAGTGATGAAGATGTTGATCTCCGTCGCCCCACGAAGCTCTTGAAGAAACTGTCTACAATGTCCACATGGGGCTGAAGAAACAGCTATGAACACGCGGGTGAAACCAATTGAATTAGGTGGCCTAATTACTTCTTTACATCTTAATTCCATGTCAATGATAAATCTGTCTACGAGTGGAAATGGCATCATACAACTGATTTAACATATGGGCTCGATATCTTTAACTGAGAGGGTTGCAGATCCATTCTCTTCCGAAAAATTGAAATAGAAATGATGTACTGCTGACATATATCTTCAGTACAAATGATAATCAGACGACATATCAATGACAGGTATTGAATGTATAATAAGTAACAACTCAGAGAGATTCATGGTTCGCAAAAATCATTTGTTTCTCACATCATAAAATGACAACACTGGCAATGAAGCATATACACTGGATCTTTTTCTTTCTTTTTTCCGAGAAAATCAAAGCTCAAATACCAGTAATTTAAGCAAATCGATAGCCATTGCCACCCCTCCACGAATAATAAGCAATCCTGGTCCCATCAAATCTATACAGAAATAGCTCAAAAGGGTCAATTTGGGTCTAATTGATTGGATTCATTAATTACATTACGTACGAGATGAAGAAGAGAAGATGTAATTGACAGTAAAGGAGTGAAATTGATGAAGTGGACAAGGAGATGTTACTTACTTGGACCACATAGGGGAATCCAATTACGGAGAGTCTCTATGGAATCCAAAATGCCCTCGCGATGCGTGAGTCCCATCTCTTACACGCATCGCGAGGAGGATGGAGGGTCCTCCTTCCCTCACTGTTTTCCTCGCTGGTTTCCTCGACAATTAGAATTCCATCTCTCAAAGTTTGGTGTTCGTCCTCAACTGTTACGTTACAGTACGTGTTTAGGCTTGAAAATACTTTGTATTCTTAATCTAAAAACCCAATTCTTGGTTCTAGTTTAAAACACCACCATGGACTTAAGATCTACTTTGGATTTGGGCTTGGATCTTAAATTGTAATAACACTATGGTTCGGTTCGATTCTTTCGAGTGTGTGGAAAAAAAAAAAATCCATCGACTTCATAGTATAGTCCGTTTCAATGAAAAAATGTAACCGAACAATGACACAGAGGTTACTAGAAATCCTAAATCCAAGGTAAACTAATGGATAATCCTAAGCGAAGGATATATAGAAATTAAGCGAATTTCCAATAGAGTGCCTTCTTTTGCCTCTTAATACTAGGGTATAAAATTTTTGAACAAACATGCTACAATTCAATAAAAATAGGCCTTAGTTGTCTCTATCATGGTAGTGTCTTACACTACCCCAATTCTAAATGTCAAGGAAAACAGCGAGGGAGGGAGGGAGGACCCTCCATCCCCTCGTGATATGTGCAAGGAATGGGACGCACGCATCGCGAGGGGGATGGAGGGTCCCCCTCCCTCCCTCGCTGTTTTCCTTGCCAGTTAGCCAAGTTCCTTACACTAAGATGTTTTTGCATTAAGAGCTTTTCCCACAATACAACCAGTCAATGCATGAAAATGAATATCATGACATTGATTTTTTGTTGTGTTGAGTCTTCTTGTTGAACTACCTGTCAGTTTCAGAAAGGCGCAAAGCTCATTTAAGAAGTTACAGTATCATGATATATTTTCTTGCCGTGTAAGTAATTTTTTTCTCTTGAGATTCAACACGAAATTTCTGTTCAGGAATGATACATACATTGTTCTACCAAACTTTCTATTTTGTGTGGACTGTGTGTGGATACCCTAACCTCTTTAAATTCAATTTTTTCTTTTAGATGGATAATACAGGTCTTTGATCACATGAGCGGGGACCCATATGCTTTTGTTTGTTTCATGGTGACAGAGAAGGAAACCAACAACAACCATTAATTCCACAAGTATCATCCAACTCCACATGGGTATGGGTATTGGTAGGGGACCTAATTTAAGCAAAAATTGACTCTTCAAAGTCTTGCTTTGAGAGATTTCCAAACTCGTTCCACCAGTGATTTGTTTGAAGTATAGGCCAATACCAAAAGTCCATCTCATTTGTTTTAGATTTTGCTTGTAAAAAAACTGACGAAAAGTAAAAATATTTTACAAAAATCACGGTCCAATTTGTAAAAAAAAAAAAAAATCCAACAAAATTAGATAGAAGCCACTCATGTGCAAGGATTGTCATTTTGTTTTATGAGTTAATTTCATTCTACTAATTTTAAGAAATATTTTGTTTTGTGTATAAAAAACGTAAAAAATTCTCATTTAACTAGTATGTTTGATTAAATGGCCCACCTTCGCCTTCAAAAATCCAATCAGTTTGTTCCATTTTTCCTGAATTTCTTCCCATATATCATCTAGCATAAGCAAAAATCTCTTTCCATGCAGCTCGGATCGAAGGTGCTGCCAAAGAAGTTCCAAGTCTTCAAGTTTACATTCACTTCTAAGTTTACAATGAGCTTTTGGATTTTCCCATTAAGTTGTTCAGTTACATTGTTGCTGCTGCTGGCTCCCTCCGCTTGCTGTAGAGCTTCATATTCAAACTCATAAAAACATCATCAGCCTCATATGCTGCATCGTTCAGCTCTTATAGCCAAAACCGAATTCCATCCACATCTTCCTCTTCGTTGAACTAACTCCACTCTGCATCATTGATGACTTTTTATTTATTTTACAGAAGGTTCTGTAAAGTTTCTTCATCTCTTTCACTAATGGACCAAGCTTCTTGATATGATCCTTGTAGATTAAAGACTTGAGTTTTTCAAACACAACTCCAAAGAATGGACATACTACTTGAGCTGCTGCTGCCATCGCAGAAACAGAGAAGACAATAAGAATTCTTACAGTAAGGAAAATGGATTTGCAGTTCAATTCAACAGAGAAGAAAGTGAATTGATATCTCTATTGATAGTGACCTGCTCTCTCAATTATAGTTGTTTGAAATGGCTGCCCACTGGATTGTTTATTTTGTTACATAGCTCGATTTCACATCATCAATTCATAGTGCAAGTGGGAGTAGAATAGTTTAACTTAATCAAATATACTAATCAAGAAGTCATATTCGGTGAGCCATTTAGTCAAAAGAGTCTACGGTTCTACAAGTACTGCTTTCAATTCAAGCTTTGATTCTCAATGACAAGCCTTACTATAATGAGCCTGGTAGAGGAACTCCTGAGTGGGATCAGTGGGACAAGAAATGTTGTTTACTTTATAACAACCAAGTTTTTGTGCTAAATTGTAAGAGGATGACGTACATCTTGAATAGGCCACCAATGCATTTTGAGGAACTTATTTCATTGCATTTTCGCGAGCGAGCCAATGCAATTCTGGCAGCTTGTAAGGCTTATGTGGGTGGTCATGTCAGAGTTGGCGGTTATGGGTTGTGTTCTTCATCTTTTGAGGTCGTCTCGAATGAATTCAGGGCATCAATGGATTTAATCTATCCAAAGCTACTAGAGTCATTTACGAAGAATGAGTCATTCCGTCGAACAAGTCAAACTAGAAAAAGAAAAGGCCACTTCTCAACCTCTGCTCGTTGGGAAAAGAAAAGAGTCCTGTTTGAGACATTGCGACGAATAGCTTGAAATGAGAAAAGAAAAGACCGCTTCTCAACTTCAAATGATGGGGGAAAGAAAAGATGGGTTTGCGAAGAATGAGTCCTTTTTCAGACATTCCGGCAAACAGCTCCAAATGGAAGAAAAGATCTCTTCTCAACCTCAACTGGTTGCGAAAAGAAAAACTAGGTTTGCAAAGAAAGTTCTTAATACGGTGAAGAAGATGTTTGGATTGGAGAAAGTGAGAAAAACAAGAAAATGAGATCAAATATGAATTTTGTTGAACAATTGTCATACTTGAGTAAGAAAGGTTTTTTTTTTTTTTTTCACAAAGAAATGTTGTTTGGATGATCTCTTGTTTGTAGTGTTTTGGTTGTTATAATTATTGAAATATTCATGTATATATATGACCTTAGTTTAATTATAAAAAATTCTTATTTGAATACCGTAAGTAAATATGGTTTCGATTTGGATTCTTCGAGCCAAACTCTTTTGAAGTCTCATTTCAAGTGGGACTTTATTTTGTTGTTGTTGTTAAGCCATTTCAAGTGGGTTCTCTCACAAT
The DNA here is from genome assembly GCA_003290165.1 of Berberis thunbergii. Classification (NCBI taxonomy): domain Eukaryota; kingdom Viridiplantae; phylum Streptophyta; class Magnoliopsida; order Ranunculales; family Berberidaceae; genus Berberis; species Berberis thunbergii. The sequence continues at coordinate 27,140 of QNQO01003737.1, read as the reverse complement.
AGGAGCTTGAATACCCACCATGATCATATATTTCTCTTTAGACTCTAGAATGAGTGTTCGCCAGGACTTTCCTTTTCATGATGAGTAACCCATTTCACATGAATGAATGTACCTTTGGTTGGGTATTACTGAAAAAAAAAAAAAAGTTTGTAGCCTCATGGAAATGGAAAATAGCTGATGAGTTAATTAAAAATTAGTCCTTTACATGGACTGGAGGACTGGAGGAAGAACCCACATCGATCATGGATTGCCTAACACCCCAAGAAGTTAATGCTGTACAACCAGCAAATGCAAAATTAGGCATGGATGCATCAGTCGCTGAAATTCAAGCTGCCCTTGCAGCGGCAGCTCCACAGGCGGGGCAAATCACTAGTAAAGTAGAACGTCAATTTTCCACAAGACAGTCTCCCACGACATATGTTCCTCGAAGGTCCTCTCGAAGCAAGAAGACAAATCCTAAATTCAGGTAACTGATGATGCAATTTCAAGTAGAATGCAAATGTTTATTAGAACCTTGTATGGATGCTAGTTTAGTGCTAGCATTCAATGGTTTTTATATCACGATTCATTGTGGTTCGTATCCTTACGAAGACTTCTCATACATCCTGGGGTCAACAATAGGTATAAATCATGTCATGAGAGTGATTAAAGGATTGATTGTTTATTACGAGGAAGAAAAGTTTCGGCAGGTCTCTCATGCAACTACTTTAGTAGCAGAACATTTTGCAGGCTTACTCCCCAACTTGGAGACGGTGATTCTCGTTCTATTTAGGTTCTTTGTTGAAGATTTGAAGCTAGTTTTTTATCCTATGGATGCTGTATCGAGTGAACGTTCCTTCGAATGTAACTTGTAATGGTTTTCTTTTTCTTTTTCTGTGGTCTGGGGAGCCCATTTACACCCCGAGCTTGCTTTTCAAAAAAAAAAAAAAAAAAAAAAAAAAAAAAAAAAATTCATATGGCTTAAAAAATTGACGATGCTCCAAAATTTTGTCCAATGTCTCCGAAGATACTTGCAAATTGTAGCTTGAAAGGGAAAATAAAAATTACAAAATTTCTGAAACCTTGATTCAAGCATCTGATTCTCCTGTTCAATTGCTCAAGCTCGTGTCAAACGTTTGAAAATGTGTACATTAAAACGGGAAGAGATTGGTTGGAATCTCTTAGCTGTTGAAAACAAACTATGGTGAAACGATAGAAAAATGTACCGCCCCATCCTATTTATGTTTTAAGGTAGCTAGTTTATTTTCCAGAAAATCTAGAGCCAGCCCATTAATTGTTGTTGTTGTCTTACCTACCCTTTCTCTGCATCGAACAACCATTAATTGAGAAACCAATTCAATACCAATAATAGAGATAACAGGAGTCATCACTTCACTTTCTTCTTTTGTGGGATGGAATTCCAAATCCAGTTTCAATTCCCTTGCTGTGACCACTCTTCTTGTCTTCTTTGTTTCTACAAAAGGAGGAGATGGCCGGTGCAGATCAAGTAGTATGTCCATTCTTTGGAGTTGTGTTTGAAAGGCTCAACTCTTTAATCTACAACGTCCAGATCAAGAACCTTGGTCCATTGGTGAAAGAGCTGAAGAAGCTTTTCAAAACTTTCCTAAAGATCAAAGAAGTCCTTGATGATGCGGAGGAGAAGCAATTCAATGAAAAAGCGATTAGAGTTCGGTTTTGGCTACAAGAGCTGAACGAAGCAACATATGAGGCTGATGATGTTTTTGATGAGTTTGAATATGAAGCTCTGCAACAACTAGATTCTGAGGGAGCCACCAGCAGCAGCAATAATGTACCTGAGCAACTTAATGGGAAAATTCAAATTCAAAAGCTCATTGAGATTTTTCATGAGTTAGCCGAAGAATGTTCAGGGCTTGAGTTGCAAAAGGTAAAAGAAAAGAGCATGCTAGTCTCTCCTGATCGTATAACTGATCCTCTCTTAACTGAACCTAAAGTTTACGGGAGACATAAGGCAAGAGAGGAGTTGGTGAAGCAATTACTGGGACCAGCTTACGTGACCTTGCACGAATTTCGTACCCCAAGAAGTAAGCACCCAAGAGGGCTAGTGTTTGATAGTGCTAACAGCAGCAGCAGCGGCAGCCAAGACAATTTATCTGTTTTTCCCATTCAGGGTATGGGGGGACTTGGCAAAACAACTTTGGCAAAGATGGTGTACAATGATGAGCGCATACATAAGCATTTCCATTTCAGATCTTGGATTTGTATCTCCACTGATTTTGATACCAAACGTGTTATGGAAGAAATAGTAGCCTCTCTTCCAAGGCAGACCACTGCCACTGAGAAACTACAACTGCAAAACCACTTTCATGAAGAGTTGCAGGACAAAAGGTTTTTAATTGTGCTAGACGATGTTTGGGATGTAACCCAGGATGAATGGAATAAAATGAAGGCATTTTTTAGAGCTGGAGCACAAGGCAGTTCAATTGTTGTGACTACTCGCCTCTCAACGGCAGCATGCATCACTGGCACGGTTCTTCCCAACTGCATAAGCAAATTATCTGACAAAGAATGTTTGGAATTATTCAAGCAATATGCTTTTGGCCTAGGAAATGAAGATAGGCCAGCATTGATGAAGATCGGCGAGGAGATCGTGAAGAAGTGTCAAGGTTTACCATTAGCGGTCAAGGCTCTAGGAGGCTTGCTACGTTTCAAAAATGATGAAAATGAGTGGCTATCTGTCAAAGACAATGCAATTTGGGACTTTGAGACCGATATTTTACCGGCGTTAAGATTGAGTTATTACCATTTGCCATTGAAGTTGAAACAATGCTTTGTTTTTTGCTCAATCTTTCCCAAAGATTACAAAATTGAAAAAGAACAATTGATTCAATTATGGATGGCAAACGGTTTGGTGCAGTCCCGAACAAAAATGGAGTTGGATGGTGTTGGAAATGTGATTTTCGTCGAGTTGCTACGGAGGTCTTTCTTTCAAGATATAGAAAAGGACGAAGATGGTGACATAATAAGTTGTAAGATGCATGATCTTGTACATGATCTTGCACGTTATATTGGAAATGATGAGTATTTTGGTGATGATGTTGAAAGTGTAAAAAATATTACTGAAAGAACTCGTTACATGTCCTTGTTTAAAACCAATGCACCAACATCTTCTATTCTTGAGTCGATGCAAAGATCCTCGCCACGATTACGCTCTCTCGTTCGCTCCAAAAAAAGTCGCATTATCCTGAATTCTGAAATTGTCTTCTCAAATTGTATGCTCTTACGAGCATTGGATTTGCATTCTTGTGCGATTGAAGTGGTGCCTGATTGCATTGGTGATATGATACATCTCAGGTATCTCGACCTATCTTATAATCGTATTTTATCATTACCAGAATCTATTTGTTTGCTTACAAATATGCAAATGTTGAATCTTAGACGCACTGCACTCTCATCATTGCCCAAAAAAATTGGAAACATAAGTGGCCTCATACACCTAGATATTAGAGAATGCGATCGGTTAAGTAGCATGCCAATAGGAATTGGGCAATTAACTTGTCTTCAGACATTAAATTCCTTCATCGTGGACAAGGAGAGTGGTAGTGGTTTGGATGGGTTGCAAGGGTTGAATAACCTTAGAGGAGAATTAAGAATAAAAGGGCTTGATGGCGTGGAAACTGCAATGGAAGGTAAAGAGGCAAATTTGATGAGCAAGAAAAATCTAAATTCATTGGAGCTATGTTGGGCCATTTGGTCGGACTTACGACAGCAGAATGTAATAGAGGGTTTTCAACCTCACTCAAATCTAAAAGGATTGGTCATTGAAGGTTATGGAGGAGTCTCGTCTCCAAGTTGGTTGACAGCTTCGCTAGTCCCAAATTTGGTGGAAATCCGTTTCTCACGTTGTGCTTTTGAACATCTTGGACCTCTTCGGAAACTTAATCGCCTTAAAGTATTGGATTTGTTTAGATTGCCATTACTGAAATTCATTGAGGAGGCGGAGGTGAATGATAATGATGTAAGTGTAGGAGGATTCCCGTCGCTGGAAGTAATAAGACTGGAGGGGATGCTTGATTTGGAGGGATGGTCGTCTCAGTCACAGTCTCAATCTCGAGCAGCAGCAGCAGTATTCCCATTGTCATTATCATCGTCATCGTTGTCTCAAGCACCAATAACACAAGAGAGAGCAGCAGTATTTCCTTGCCTCAAAAGCGTGAGACTCGCAGATTGCCCAAAACTGAAAGGAGAAATACCATTGGCATTGTCCCCTGTCCAAGATGTTGACATTGATGGCACTAGATGCAATGGAAAGGTTCTGGCTTCACTGCGAGACCTCCCTTCCCTTCCTTCTCTTCAAATTGCCGGGTTTGGCGAGATGGAGTATTTTCCACCTGGGATGCTAACTAACCTTAATGCTTTCCACAAGTTGAAGATCTGCGATTGCCGCAACCTGAAAACTCTCCCTCGTGAACTGAATAGTCTCGGTACACTGACAGAGTTGGAGATTTGGAGATGCCCCAAATTGGTTTCACTAGTAGAGGAGAGAGAGGGGGGACTCAAAAACCTCTCCTCTCTCAAAACCCTTGACATTTTTTATTGTCCAGCTTTGAAGCGCTTGCCTCAGCTTCACAAGGCTTCTCTCGTTACTCTGACGATCAGTAATTGTCCTGAGATGGAATTCTCCAACGAGGATTTTGAGCACCTTGTTCTCCTTGAATCACTTCGATTGTATGGATTGCCCAAGTTGACCTGTTTTCCAGAGGGGATAACACACTCTGCTGCAACACTTAGACATCTACGATTCCAGCCTCATCGCACATATGGTGCGGCAGCGGTGGACTTGCCGGATTGGATTGGTACTACTTTAACCTCACTTGAGGTTTTTGAAATTGATGCTCCCAAGAATTGGAACGTGTTGCCACAATGGATGCAACATCTTACTGCTCTTAAAACACTACAGATTCGGAGATGTGATCAAGAACTAGTAGAACAATGGAAGAACAGAGACAGGCAGAGAGAAGACAACAATAGCTTCAACATGATTGCTCACGTTCAACATATTTTCTGTCAAGGAGAATATACTAAACAAAGTTTATTAAGCTCCGATCTGTGATCATGGTAAGAGCCAGAACACCCTAAACTCTCCTTCTTCAGAATCCCATATATTTCATTTCATTGTTACCTTGCTTCAAATACTGCCTTTTGAGACTTAAATTAATATAAACTTTTTTCCCAATTCTTTTTATTGCTTTTATTCAAGTAGTGTGAATCCTTTCTTTTCTTCTTGTTGGTTTCTCTCCTATGTTAGATGTGGGTTCCAATGAAGCCTCATCCTTCAGGTCACCAAACAAAAATAAGTTTGTTTTCTGACTTTCCTTTAAAGAGTTTTCTGATGGTCATCATATTCATGGTCACCAAATCTTTGTTTATGATTTGATCGGCATGGTTCCTTGCAGTTCCTCAAATTTTCGTTATCCTTTGATGTCTGATGAATATAAATTTTGTTAGAAATAGTCTCCAGTTAAACATTTGTGGATGATTTTTGGTTATTCACAAGCATTGGAGTTGAATGAAGTTTTTGTGATTCACCTGTTACACATTAACAAACTAATTGGTGGGAGATTTGTGATTACTCCTTTGAGACAAACAATCTGATTGATGATTTTGGTGTTGTAGGACTGTGCGAAGCAAGTAAAAGGCAGAACATCTCATTACTTGCATTCTAGCAACAAGCAGTATTTACCACAGGTATGTTTCTGTTTCTGGAATTTTATGGTACATTTGTTATTTCTTGGTCTTTCGTTTAGCTAGAAATGATGATGGATCATATTGCTAATGATACAAATTAAACAAATTTGTATTTTGCTTCAATTAGTTATCTTCAAATATTGGCATTTCATTAAAAGAGTTATTTTTTAGACAAGTATTTGACCAATTTTCATTTGAAAATACAAGTGTCTTAAACAGGAACGCTTGAATGAATTTTCCATGTGTTATAATTTTCAGGCAAAGTTGTGTGTTTTTGTTTTGCAGGATTGTGTGCCTAGGTGATTACACAAAAATACTATGTTCCTGAAGAATGTGTGCCATTTGGGTTTGTTTGGTTTAAATTCTGGACTCTTTATTTTCCCTCCAAGATGAAGATGAAATATTTCAGACAGTTAAGATCACTCAGTTCTTTGGGTTACAAATACTTTAATAGGTCCTTGTTTTTTAAAGCTAAAAATCCCACTCTTCTGCAGGTGGTGATTACGCGGGGACAATATCAGTGGTACATCAAAGATGGAAGGGATGGTAAGTGCAATGGGTCATTTGATTCTTAATTGAGCCTTTGTTTTCAATATACTAATTTCTGTTATTTTCAGGTTACTGATTTGACATTGGCAAGAGAAACTGAGAAACCAAGACCAATTACAATGCTTCAGATAGGTTGAGTTACATTGAAATCACGAAGATGCTATTAGACTGCTTCATTCCATGTCCTATGCAAAATACAATACAAGATTCTGAATAAAGAACCCAATTCGAAAACCATTGACGCCTCTATAGTGCAGATCTTGAAGAGTCAGAAAATTTTCTGTTACCAACAGTTGGTGATGGAATGTGTTATGCAGCTAGGCCGGATGTTCAAGGTATGCTTTCTATTATAAACTATTCCTCTTTGTTTGAAAAAAAAAAACCATATTAAGCAGTCAGTTACATTCAGTCCTCAGTATTCAAATTCATTTCTGAATAAGATTTTTCGTTTGCAGCCCAATTTCAAGGCAATCAAGAAGCAGAGTGAGGATTTAATTGCCCGAGACTATCCAAACTTGTTCAAGTGGTTACCAGTGGCGATGAAAAAAAAAAGACAAGTCTTGTACATTTTAACTTGGATGATGCCAGTTGCGAGGAATTCATCAATCGTCTTTCAACAATTTCACCAAGTGCTCAATGTTTGCTCCTGCAGCATCCTTACAATCTATTAGTATTAGTTGAATGGATCCTCTGACATTGTAGATGCTTGTTCTATCGAGAACAATTTCTCTTTTTGGTCGACCATTTTTGTCAATTGTAATTTACCACAATTGTACATGCTTGTTATATCGACCACAAATACTCACAGTAGTGTTTTGTTTACTTCTGTATTTCATAATTTTTCGAATTTAAATTCTCTTTTCCTCCAATTTCCCTCAATTGAATGTTTAGTTGGATTCCCTTTGGTCACCATTTTGCTATGTATATGACTCAGTGAGAGCCAAGGAATGTGATTTCTCAAAAAATGCAAAATTTTACCGAATATTTTCCTTTTTTAATTTATCAAAATTTCTTTCGAAATTCAAAATATTAATTATTTGCGTTAGGTCAGCCTCAGTTATACTACATTTTAACTTTAGTTTAGTATTAAAACTTTGTTGTATAAGTGATTCTTATACAATATATTGTTTGTATAATATAATGAGTCTTGTGGTATTTTTTTTATATAGTGTACAAAAGTTTAAAATGCTTAAATTATATTGGTAATTTCAAAACTACAATCAAAATTTTAACTTTAGTTTAGTATATTTCATATATTTCATTTCATTGTTACCTTGCTTCAAATACTGCCTTTTGAGACTTAAATTAATATAATTTTTTTTTTCCCAATTCTTTTTATTGCTTTTATTCAAGTAGTGTGAATCCTTTCTTTTCTTCTTGTTGGTTTCTCTCCTATGTTAGACGTGGGTTCCAATGAAGCCTCGTCCTTCAGGTCACCAAACAAAAATAAGTTTGTTTTCTAACTTTCCTTTAAAGAGTTTTCTGATGGTCATCGTATTCATGGTCACCAAATCTTTGTTTATGATTTGATCGGCATGGTTCCTTGCAGTTCCTCAAATTTTCGTTATCCTTTGATGTCTGATGAATATAAATTTTGTTAGAAATAGTCTCCAGTTAAACATTTGTGGATGATTTTTAGTTATTCACAAGCATTGGAATTGAATGAAGTTTTTGTGATTCACCTGTTACGCATTAACAAACTAATTTGTGGGAGATTTGTGATTACTCCTTTGAGACAAACAATCTGATTGATGATTTTGGTGTTGTAGGACTGCGCAAAGCAAGTAAAGGGCAGGACATCTCATTACTTGCATTCTAGCAACAAACAGTATTTCCCACGAGTATGCTTCTGTTTCTGGAATTTTATGGTGCATATGTTATTTCTTGGTACTTCGTTTCGCTAGAAATGATGATGGATCATATTGCTAATGATGCAAAGACAAATTCGTATTTTGCTTCAATTAGTTATCTTCAAGTATTTGCATTTCATTAAAAGAGTTATTTTTTAGATGATGTCCAATACTCCAATTTTGTAGTTTTTCATTGACGATATGTTCCCTTGCAGGAAAGTGCAATAGTCTGATGCCATGTGTTACTTTGGAACAACTCATTTTGCAAGCCAACAAAGAGGATCATTTTGCAATATGCTAAGCATTACAGCTAAAGGAGGGAGAACACATGAGGGGACAATCATCTGATAAACTGTAAAACTCAAACGTGTGTGTTCTATCTCATCCGAGATGTCCTTTACTATGGAGCCTTATGGTAATATCAGTAATAAGTTTGTTTTTTCTGAATATTTCTTCTTGTATTTTTATACTTCCCGAATTGTTTTTATACTTTAAGATATGAAATGGACTTTGAAGATAATAGCTTTACAGATTGAACCCATATTTCAGAGCTTTCTAACAGATGGTAGCAAGGGATTTAACCCATATTTCATCTGTTATATTGTGAGAGAATTCACATATTTTTATTTCTGTTTGGTTACTTCCATTGATCACTCTTTTCTCTCACGAACTACGATTGTGTTGAAATCTGACTTTGTAACTTTCATTCTTGACTTGTTGAAGATTTGAAAAGTAAAAGTTTTATTGTGGTTTATGGCTAATTGAACGCAAAGCCGTAATTTGACCAATTTTCATTTGAAAATATAAGTGTCTTAAACAGGAACGCTTGAATGAGTTTTCCATGTGTTATAATTTTCATGCAAAGTTGTGTGTTTTTTATTACACAAAAATACTATGTTCCTGAAGAATGTGTGCCATTTGGGTTTGTTTGGTTTAAACTCTGGACTCTTTATTTTCCCTCCAAGATGAAGATGAAATATTTCAGACAGTTAAGATCACTCAGTTCTTTGGGTTACAAATACTTTAATAGGTCCTTGTTTTTTAAAGCTAAAAATCCCACTCTTCTGCAGGTGGTGATTACGCGGGGACAATATCAGTGGTACATCAAAGATGGAAGGGATGGTAAGTGCAATGGGTCATTTGATTCTTAATTGAGCCTTTGTTTTCAATATACTAATTTCTGTTATTTTCAGGTTACTGATTTGGCATTGGCAAGAGAAACTGAGAAACCAAGACCAATTACAATGCTTCAGATAGGTTGAGTTACATTGAAATCACGAAGATGCTATTAGACTGCTTCATTCCATGTCCTATGCAAAATACAATACAAGATTCTGAATAAAGAACCCAATTCGAAAACCATTGACGCCTCTATAGTGCAGATCTTGAAGAGTCAGTAAATTTTCTGTCACCAACAGTTGGTGATGGAATGTGTTATGCAGCTAGGCCGGATGTTCAAGGTATGCTTTCTATTATAAACTTTTCCTCTTTGTTTGAAAAAAAAACCATATTAAGCAGTCAGTTACATTCAGTCCTCAGTATTCAAATTCATTTCTGAATGAGATTTTTTCGTTTGCAGCCCAATTTCAAGGCAATCAAGAAGCAGAGTGAAGATTTAATTGCCCGGGACTATCCAAACTTGTTCAAGTGGTTACCAGTGGCGATGATGAAAAAAAAGACAAGTCTTGTACATTTTAACTTGGATGATGCCAGTTGCGAGGAATTCATCAATCGTCTTTCAACAATTTCACCAAGTGCTCAATGTTTGCTCCTGCAGCATCCTTATCATCTATTAGTATTAGTTGAATGGATCCTCTGACATTGTAGATGCTTGTTCTATCGAGAACAATTTCTCTTTTTGGTCGACCATTTTTTGTCAATTGTAATTTACCACAATTGTACATGCTTGTTATATCGACCACAAATACTCACATAGTAGTGTTTTGTTTACTTCTGTATTTCATAATTTTTCGAATTTAAAGTCTCTTTTCCTCCAATTTCCCTCAATTGAATGTTTAGCATTTTTACGTTTTTTCTATACATAACAGAATATTTTCACGAAATATTTCTTAAAATCAACTTACTGAACCCATTGTTAAGATCAATCTCTCCAATTTCCTTAAGTGGTTACACCCATCCCTCGCTCCATTGTTAGAGCTGCTGCAAGGACTCCTTATCATACAAGAAGGATTTTGATAGGATCCCAGAACCCATAAAGATGCCGCAAGTTGGGTTTGAACCCATGACCTAATGGTACCATCCGTCAAGCTCTAACCGTTGAGTTGTCATGCTATTACCCAGTTTTCTACAGATTACTCATTCAACTCACCCAAAACGCATTATAATGCTTATTATTTGATTGGAAGCCGAAGGAGTCATGATCTTTTTTTTTTTTTTTTTTTTTCATTTATTTTGTACTAATTATTTAGGAAAATATCTCAAGCCAACCTTCCTCCATAATTTTAACCGTTAATTATAATCGAAGCTAATTTTTTTTTCAATTTGATGTGAATTAATATCATTCACCGTTGCTCTAGCCAATGAGCCATCACATCTTTTAACACCTTTACAAATTACAAAATAGTGCAAAGAACTCTCAAAAATTTAGAGCTACTTTGCTCATGTTGAGTATAAAAGCACCCCACTACATTAGGTGTTTTTCCTTCTCTCATCTCACATAAATTACCTCAACTAATATATAATGATTTTTAAATATTAACATCTATTGGCTCTTCTTGATTTTTATTCAGCGATTCCAAAATTCAAAAGGGATAGTGTTCTATCGATTTATATTTTTTATTTATTATAAGTAAGCAATTATTTCCTCAAAAAACACTTCCAAGTCTTCAACTTTGAAAACTTCCAGAGAACACAGAGCTCTTAAACCCATCTTCGACTTCTCTTCTAGGCTTTACAAATCTTCTCTCAAAGGAAATTTTCTCTGTAATCACTTCAACCCCTCTCAGATTCGAACAAAATCTCAATTAGACTCTTCTCTGAACAGAGGGTATTAAAACCAAGTAAAAATCTCACCTTTTTCGTCCCTCTCTCATATTTTGCTCTCAATTTTAACTATTAGCGTTTGGGTTCTAAGAAATTTTCGATTTTTTTTTTGGTAAAAAAGAAGAACTTCTCTGTGACGACCCGCCTCCCGCACTGTACAGATACTGTCCGCTTTGGGCTACCATCCGGCCCGCACGGCTTTAAAAGGCCTCTGTACAATGGGGGAGGCGGGTCGTCACAGTTTGGTATCAGAGCCTGACCCAGCCGGAAGTGTGCCACGTGGAGGTGGGCCTTAAGGGGGGTGGACTGTGAGACCCTTGTGTGGGCGGACTTGAGGGGGAGGGTGAGGGTGAGGGTTGGAGCCCAATAGGCCCAACAGGCCCGTGGATCCCAAGAGGAGTTGGGCGAGCTACCAAGGGGAAACATAGTCCCACATCGAGGACGAGATTCCTTTTGAGGTGTGTATTATGTGACAACTGTTATTTTTTTCTTTGTACCACCGCGGTAGTATTTAGAGATTTGGTGGTGGCGTATAGCCATTTTCCCTTCTATAAGACTATATAATTTTTTTTTTGGTTTTCTCTGTTTTTCTTTTCTCTATTAGCATCAGAGCATAGGAGGTGGGTCAACTAAGCCTTAGAGAGAGCTTGAAAGGAAGGATCCCCTAAAGAGTTGCTTGATCTTGATGCATGTTGGGGAGGAGGAGTCCTATGCTTTGAGGAGTGCAATCCCTGTGGTTGGTGAGTAGATCAGTGATAGATTGGTGAGTAGATCCAAACTTTTAACTCTTTTGATTTCATGTTAAAGCTTTCTTGTTCTAAATTTGAGGATTTTGCTAATGAGTAACCTAGTATCTTCCCGGAATTGTAGTTTTTGATTCTTTTAGTATTTTTGGTTTTTATTTCTTCCAATTGAAAGATGAAGGAGAGATCTTTCCATAGGTAGCTTATACGTAAGATTTTGATAAGTATTGAAGAAGTTATAGGTCTTGGAAGTTGGTGTGTTGAAATCTGTTTTGCTGAAATTTTAAGTCTAACTAAAAATCGTGAGGAACAGGGGGTAAAGATTTGGTTGTAAATTTCTGGTATTGAAAGATTTTCGGTATAAATATAACATGTTTAACAAGTTAAAGGTAAGGGCTTTCCAATGGTATAAAGTTTTCAGGATTTGGTTGAATATTGCGATTTGTGTGTGTGATTGAAGGTGCTCTGATACCAAACTGTGACGACCCGCCTCCCGCACTGTACAGATACTGTCCGCTTTGGGCTACCATCCGGCCCTCACGGCTTTAAAAGGCCTCTATACAATGGGGAGATAACCCTTCACATATAAAGATCATCAACCTCCCCTACCCAGGCGATGTGGGACTATGTTTCCCCTTGGTAGCTCGCCCAACTCCTCTTGGGATCCACGGGCCTGTTGGGCCTATTGGGCTCCAACCCTCACCCTCACCCTCCCCCTCAAGTCCGCCCACACAAGGGTCTCACAGTCCACCCCCCTTAAGGCCCACCTCCACGTGGCACACTTCCGGCTGGGTCAGGCTCTGATACCAAACTGTGACGACCCGCCTCCCCCATTGTACAGAGGCCTTTTAAAGCCGTGAGGGCCGGATGGTAGCCCAAAGCGGACAGTATTTGTACAGTGCGGGAGGCGGGTCGTCACAGTTAAACTGTGACGACCCGCCTCCCGCACTGTACAGATACTGTCCGCTTTGGGCTACCATCCGGCCCTCACGGCTTTAAAAGGCCTCTGTACAATGGGGGAGGCGGGTCGTCACAGTTTGGTATCAGAGCCTGACCCAGCCGATGGGGAGATAACCCTTCACATATAAAGATCATCATCCTTCCCTACCCAGGCGATGTGGGACTATGTTTCCCCTTGGTAGCTCGCCCAACTCCTCTTGGGATCCACGGGCCTGTTGGGCCTATTGGGCTCCAACCCTCACCCTCACCCTCCCCTCAAGTCCGCCCACACAAGGGTCTCACAGTCCACCCCCCTTAAGGCCCAACGTCCTCGTTGGCCACACAGGCACAACGTCCACGTTGCCCGAGGGCCCACCTCCACGTGGCACACTTCCGGCTGGGTCAGGCTCTGATACCAAACTGTGACGACCCGCCTCCCGCACTGTACAAATACTGTCCGCTTTGGGCTACCATCCGGCCCTCACGGCTTTAAAAGGCCTCTATACAATGGGGAGATAACCCTTCACATATAAAGATCATCATCCTTCCCTACCCAGGCGATGTGGGACTATGTTTCCCCTTGGTAGCTCGCCCAACTCCTCTTGGGATCCACGGGCCTGTTGGGCCTATTGGGCTCCAACCCTCACCCTCACCCTCCCCCTCAAGTCCGCCCACACAAGGGTCTCACATTCTCCATACCTAGAAGTCAATACTGCACAAACCAACAATGGGTGTCTACCAAAAAAATAAATTTACAAGTAAAGATGGCAAAACCCTAAACCCTATAAGTGAGATAGACGTCTGTGTGTTAAAGGCAATTGTAGAGAACCACAGATGGATTGATGGGTAACGTTAGAATGAAGAGTTCCTGTTGTGTTTATTAACTGTTTTTGGTGTATTACAGAGATTTTGGGCCGTTTAGTTGTTTGTACTTGTTAAATGTTAGATTATTGGGGTTTGAAGTGTTGAATTGTTATCTTAAACTTGATGGGTGTTTGGTACTTAGTTCAGTTTTAAGAAATTAGTAAGTTAGTTTATCGTCTTTGGAACTTTGAATTGATGCTAATTATATTGGAATCAATTTTTTTTTACGGTTGATTGAAAGTGATAAAAATGCAATCAATGGAGAGGGAACATGGATGAAATGTTCACAGGGAACTAATTGAAAGCACACTCACCAATTCCGCAAATATAGTTCATCAAAACATTCTATTCATACACAAGATGCTCACAACGAACTAATTGAAAGAATTTTCTGCCTTTTCTCTTCCATCATCCCCCAAAATCTGATTTCTTGTTGCATAAATCTTTTGAAAGAAGAAAAACAAGGATATTCTTTTAGCCCTTTCTCCAAGCTTCTCTGACAATTATATATTTCAGATTGTTTTCATGACCTCCATTTCGCACTGAATATCGCCTGAAATTCCTTCACATGTTTTCACTTTTTTTTTGTTGTTACTTAAATCTTTTCAGTGGACATCATTTGCTCTTTGTGGGGTTTCTGATATCGGGACTCATTATGACCAATTGACCATGCAACACTGATCATCGATATTGATTCTGGTTCCTGCAGTTTAAGTTGGGAGAAAATCAAAGAACCTGTATTCAGGCAAATGGATTCGGCAGAGGCCTCAAGCAGACAAGTAGCACTATTTTTTCGCCTTTTGTTATTATATAATAAATGAGATCTTTGTTTATTTATTTATTTTCATTTTAATTATTTTGCATTTTGTTGTTTTATGTTTTAACTTGAGCGTTCTTCTATTTGAAGTCAAAAGATAAGGAACAAGATGGTCTCGAGGAGACAATGGAGAAGCTAAATGTAGACGAGGCTCCATCCACTAACATTAAGGGTGTGTTTGGTTGCATGGAATCCTATGCCATGGAAATTCATGAGGGGACCATTACATTTTAGGCTAAATTGATATATCACTCCACATCCACCATTTTGTTTTGTGATCAATGATGGGAATGAAAGTCCCATGAACATGAGAATCACATGCCTTGGGGGGGCAAGGAGTGGGATTCCCATGTTCATGGGACTTCCATTCCCACCATTGATCACAAAATCAAATGGTGGTCAAATGGTAAATGTGGAGTGATATATCAATTTAGCCTAAAATATAGTGGTCCCCTCATGAATTCCCATGACATAGGATTTCATGCAACCAAACACACCCTAAGAAGAAACCAGTAATTATTATTGTGGTGGGAATGGTAGGTATGTTATATATCCTCAATTCTTAGTTTTTTCTTTTGTTTGTTATTTTATTTATTTATGGCATAGCACATTGTTTTTGTTAGATGTTCTTTCAGCCTTGACCAAAACCATTTAATGAGTTTTGTGTTTCTTTCAGGTAGTGGTAAAACAACTTTTCTTCATAGGTTGGTTTGCCACACACAAGCTTCAAACATGAGGGGATATGTGATGAACCTTGACCCAGCAGTTATGACGCTTCCAGTTATTGCAAATATTGACATAAGAGACACTGTCCGGTACAAGGAAGTAATGAAAGAGTACAATTTGGGCCCTAATGGTGGAATACTTACCTCGCTGAACCTGTTTGCAACAAAATTTGATGAGGTAACATTTTGATTTGCGACCCGTATGTACTTGGTTACATAATTTGCGATATACCTCCATCCATTTAGATGCACATGTGAAATTTCACACTTTTGCAAACCTACCTCACCTGCATTTAGGATGTTTGATTTTGATTTTGATTGTCTGGTGTTAATTTCATCTATATGTATGTTTTTGTTTTTTACTTCTCTTGTTTGGTGTATAAGAGATGTGGATCTCTGATCTCAGGTTGTATCAATGATTGAAAGGCGAGCTGATCAACTTGATTATGTTCTGGTGGATACTCCTGGTCAGATTGAGATATTCACTTGGTCAGCCTCAGGATCAATTATTACCGAAGCTTTGCTTCAACATTTCCTACGGTGGTTGTTTATGTGGTTGATACACCTCGTTCGGCAAGCCCAGCTACTTTCATGAGTAATATGCTCCATGCCTGTAGTATCCTGTACAAGACACGTTTGCCTCTGGTTTTGGCATTTAACAAAACTGATGTGGCCCAACATCAATTTGCTTTTGGAGGTATGCTTTACTTGTGGATTCGGATATTCTTTATGTGTTGGTTAATTGCTGTATAGAAAAATATGGATTGTCTTAATACGTTAAAATGCAAAGAATTAGAAACGGTATTTTTTTTTTATCCACGAGTAGAGGGAAGAGGAAGTAGAAGAAGAACCATGACTTTTATTAATCGACACGCATTCACTGATTTTGCGTTCTCCCAACTAAAGGGAATAAACCTTACTGAACCATGACTTTTATTAATCGACACGCATTCACTGATTTTGCGTTCTCCCAACTAAAGGGAATAAACCTTACTAAACTCTTAATAACCTCAAAATAAAATTATACGGTTTCCTAACTGCAAACATAAACCTTACTAGACTCGTAGATAAACCCCAAACTCCTATAGAGAACATCTGTTTCCTTGCTGCAGCCCTGTAGTTTTCAGCTCCCTTCGTACTCGTATACCGATTCATGCGGTCATTCTCTGCTGCATTGGTGTTTTCACAGGGAGCGACCCAATGGAGCACCCCAGGTGACTCACCATAGAAACCTGAAACTCATCCCACTCAGCCCTTACCCTCAGTTGATGCTCTTTGACAAGTTAATCCTCAATCCTGAGACTGAGACCTCCTCAAAGCAACACAGCAAGCCTCTAAAAAACCAAAGCTCCTCGCCCGACTCTCCTATCAACACTAAAGTGTCATCCACATACTAAAGGTGAGAGACCCCAAGACCAATCGCGCTAGAAAAACCATGGATGATTTCCCTTACCCTAGCATAGATATGCATGCTTGAACAGGGGATGCTGCTCATAATAACTCAAGCTTACTTGTAGTCAACTGGCATCATCAGGTTTAACCACGGCTTTGCCAGCATTTCTGGCCATTTAGAAAACTGTTTATCCGGGTGATTGTCCAGCCATATTGTGGTCTTTTTATACTCTAGAATCTGCAGGTTTCAGTTGGGGCTGGCGTTTATACATCGTTTATCCATTCCAGTGTAAGGACCCAATTATGTAATATAGACTGTCCTGAATTTGGCTAGTCTTCAATCCCATTTCCATCTCTAGATATCAGTCTTTAGCTTCCCAAAGGACACATTGTCTGAACAAAAAAAAAAAGGCCTGGTTCTGGCAGGTGGACATTAAAACCTAACTCGGACCAGAACTTAGCATACAAGCAGCCCCCTCAGAACAGTTTAGCAACTTCGTCGATTTCACGTGAGGATCTTTATTCTGTTTTCAATCATGAAAAGCAGTTCACTCAATTTCAGGAAATGTCATTATTCCGTTTTCAAGAATACAACAATTATCTTTTTAGGTTTTTGGTTGGGATTTTGAAACAATTCTATGTTGTTGTTGATGATGTAACGAATGAATATTTGAGCGATTATAATCTTCATCATCCTTAATTATTATTATTTTAATATAAAGTTTGGAGATGCTCATGATGAAATTGCGTATGATATGTATAATTGAAATCATTATTTTATTATTTTTTATTTTTTACCATTTGATCTGTACTGCCTTGATGTTGTGGGACCAGTGGATGGAAGATTTTGAAGCATTTCATGCTGCATTGGAGTCTGATACTTCATATACTTCAACCCTATCAAGGAGTCTTTCACTTGTGCTTGATGAATATTATAAGAACCTCCATTCAGTAGGAGTGTCGGCAGTTTCTGGTGCTGGAATGGATGACTTCTTTAAGGCCATTGATGCAAGTGCAGATGAGTACATGAGCACCTATAAGTATGGCCTCATATCTCTTAATATTTTCCTTAATTTTGATTGGCCGTGCAAGGTAAGGCCTCTGATGTTCCTTGTTCTCTTGTCCGCTTTCAGAGTTGATCTTGACAAAAGACGGGCAGAAAAGGACCGATTGGAAGAAGCGTGCAGGAAGGGAGAGATGGATAAACTAAGGAAAGATATGGAAAGTTCTCAAGAAGAGACTAAGTTTCTGAACAAGGGCTTGTATGACAAACTAACCCGTGGAAAGGCCATGTTGGACGAAGAAGAGGAAGATGAAGATGACGATGAAGATGATTTTGTGCCATATGTAGATGAAGACTGTGAAGAAGTAGATGAGGATGAAGATGAAGAGGTTGGCCGGTTTGCCATCTGAGTTGATAGACATGGTTGATATACCGACTTAAAATACATTGTAGAAAATGACTTACTCTAAATAGCATCCATTGTAGACAAATAGTCAGATTCTTGTAGGCAACAACTCAGGTGCTGGTTTAGTCCTTGGGATTGGCGGAATAACAAATCTATCTTACAATTCAGATAGGGTTTTTACTGTTCATGAACAGTATTCACAGAGTGTTTGTCCTACGTGGCACCAATTGTCTTTTGGCATAACTTAATTAAAACTTTCATTCCCGATACTTTCCTCACCCTCTTTTCAAGCTTAGGGCTTTTCTTCACAACAGCCTTCGTCTCCTCTGCCCCTTTTCTTCTTCTTCACTCTCTTCAGGCAAGTAAAGCAAGGAAGTAGGCACCACAACTTAGGGTTTTTTTTCTTCAGTTTTTTTTTCTTCTTTCAGCAAAGCAAAGCAAGTTAGGGTTTTTCAAGGTTTGCAAGAGTTTCAGGAAATCAATTTTGAAGAGGTAATCGAAAAGATCCATCAACAACCCCTCCGTAATTCACTCACTCAATCACTTCCAATCTCTTGATTTCTCCACATATCTTTTGTAATTCCCCACATATGTTTTTTTTGTGCAGGTTTGGCTTTGTTGAAGTTCAGGGAGATGATAGTGGATCTACGGCTACGCTATTTTCATTTTTCACGTGTTATTTTGTAAATTGGGTTCTTAGCTGCTCCCTTAAACATGTTTAGTCCCTCGTATTTTTACAATTTGGGACCTAACCATTGAATATATAAACACGCTTTTTTCTGGCTTCACTCCCCACCATTATCCAAAATCAAAGGCAACACAATTTAAAATATCAACACGCTTTACTTTACTGGCCTTTAAAACACAAAAAAGATTGAACCGTGTTGGACATTGGTGTTAATTTGGACCCAACCCATTCATGAAACCAAGAAATGGTCTTTTTCATTGGAGAGACAAAGCAAAAGAGTAGTTTCCCAACCTTTTCTTCTTCATGAAGAAAATCTGTACAAAAATATACTCACTATTAATTTACACCCTAAAAATAAAGATAATTTTCAAAGCGGATCGATCAAAATTCAAAGCACAACCAAAAACACCAGGCCAGGCCATCAATGAATTCAATTTTCATCAGAACTCAGCACAGTAAGCGGAAGACGATCTAGTTTGAAGATGTTGGTAAGAAGGATAGATTATATGCCATTGACAATTTTGGGCCACCAACAGTTGGTGTTGGAGTGTTTTAAGCAGCTAGCTAGGCCGGGTATGTTTTCTAGAATACTATTCCTCTTAGGTTGAAAGAAATCATATTAGTCCTCAGTATTCAAATTCATTTCTGAATGAGATTCTTGGTTTGCAGCCCAATTTCAAGGCAATCAAGAAGCAGAGTGAGGAGGACTGGATTACCCGGGACTATCCTATCCTAACCTTGAATTGGTATTTTTAGAAAGAGAGACTTCAAAGTCTTTAGGTTTTGCTAGAAGCCAAAATTGATTTTTCTCTTGATGGAATTTCATACAAATAATTGAAATAGCAATAGCATTATCACTTTACTTTCTTCTCTGTGGAATTCTAAATCCAGCCTTACTGTGACAATTCTTATTGTGAATTCTTTCAAGTTGTTTCTGCAACGGAGGAGATGGCAGCAGCAGATTGAGTAGTATGCATATAAAAGTGCAAATTTGCACATCCAAACTGTTGCGAACCCCTCGGGTGTGGGGATTTTACTAACAGGTCTCAACTGCTCCTAAAAGGCTTCGTCTAACCTGATACACATCCAATCCCTTATTAACGTTAACTTCATGAGCCTGATGTGGACTAAACACTTTTCAAATTGACCCAACATCTCTAACACTAACACAACCACCCATAGTGAGTCCTATTAGGGGTGCAAATATGTTTGTTGTTATTAGTAGCGTGTCAAATTTGAAACTCCGCTATCAGGTGTATATTGCAATTGAGATATATGAGATGGCATGGGTAAGACGAAGAGATAGAAAGGTTGACACGAACTCAAATTATCCCACTTTGCGCTATATGAAATGTCAGCCGAAAGAATACGGTGAGTTAAAAAATAAAAATTGTATCAGCATAATTTTAAAAGTGCCAGTTGGAGATGCTCTAAGTGATTGTTGACTTAGACAAACCCAATGAAAACTTTAATCCAAAACTCAAAAGTGTTGATCAGCAAATCGCAATCAATAGACGTAATACTCGAGAAATGTTTTTACACATCCCAATTCTAGAGAGCTAGGGCTATCAACCATTTTTTAGCCAGGGTTGGAGCTCTTTACACTTCTACCCCTTCTATAATTGATGTTTGTGGTTGTATTTTAAAAATAATGAGTAAAAATATAAAAGAGCCTAACCCTGACAAAAAAATAGTTAATTGCCCTGGCTGCTTAGACTTACTCTTTTACACAAGTTGCCGCTTGCCGTCCCTCTCCCTCTCAAGTCTTCTTATGGTTTTCATCATCATCACCGACTCGGTCCAAGAACACCAACCTAAACAGTAAACACAGAGACAAAACAAAAGTAGTCTCTCAAAAAGATGAAGAAACGCACAAACCAATCTTCCAATACAAGAGGTGATGCTTATAGCTAGTTAAAAGTCTCACTGCAAATGACAAGCCAAGTAATGCAAATAAACACCCCTTAAAGAGTGGTTGATAGTGAACACTGATCACACTAGGTGTTAGCGATGATATGAAATTACATGGTAATCATCCGTCACCAAAATAATTAATTAATTGTGCCTATATTTTTTAATTAATTAGTAAATTTTATTATCATTGACTCGCCAAACAAGACGGCAAAGTTTTTTTTTTTTTTTTTAATTAATGGACTATTACATTCCCATTTGTCTTTGAGTTGTCAATAATGTGAAATTAGGCTATGTAACAAAAGAAACATCCAATTTGGTAGGTATTTCTTAATTAATTTTTTAGTATATTTGATTAAAAATGACTCACAAAACACTAAGAACTTATCTATGATGCAATTGAAATAGTACTTACATGAAAAAATAATTGAAATATCCAAATCTTCGGCAAGTGCCCTCCATTTTCGAGGAGGAAGGTATAGTTTTCAATATTTTTGGGTCGAATTTGCAGTTGCTTCTGGATTTGGGAGCGGTTCTATCTCTGTAGAAGTGACAATAGGGTGAAAAATAGGTGTCTCAACCTCTGTGACAGTGTTATTATGATATAATTAGGTTATTTAATAATATTAACAGTAATAGTATTTTAACAATATTAGACATTCTATTATTTTTTAAAAGGGACTCCAATTAGGGTTCTAAAAACTTATTTTGGTGGTGGCACTTATTTTGATCAGGATCAGTTGACTCGACTATTACTAACTTGGAGCATCAGAATGATACATGTCTAAAATTTAATGTGCCTTCTTATGATGGGCGTGGGTGATGCTTTTATGGATTGGTCGTCGAAATTGACCGTATACTTGACTTTAAGAACATTCGAGGTCTGAACGCGGTATAGTTAGTGCTACAAAATTGAAAAGCACTGCAAAACTTTGATGGTAGGAGGAATGTGCACAACAAACAACAATGATGTTGCCTCCTATTAACACCTGACCTGTTATGCATGAATTGATGCGATATGTTTTTGTGCCTATGGAATATGAGTGTGAACTGCTTGGACGGTTGATGAGAGTTTCTGAACATTGGTGCACGGTTACTGATAATGCTATTGAGTTCTGTACTTTGTGCATGTCTCCTAAACCTGATGAACCAGAATGACAAACAACATCCATTTTTATCATGGTTTGGATGCACGAATCCAGTCTGTTTTAAACATTGGAGGCTGAGAACATGGCAAAACGACAGAAGCAAAGTTACAGTTGCAAAACCGCTCTAAAAAGCAGTCATTTGTGCCCCTTTCATGCACTTCCACTATTTACACTCCGCACCCACTCCTGAGAGCCCTTTTAAATGCTTTGGGTGTGGTCAGACTGTTCATATCCGAAGTAATTGTCCAAAAGGGAAATTTGTGTTGTTGACGGATGAGATTGATACATATGAATCTATTAACCATATTCCTCTGGTTGAGGGTGAAGGCCAACTCATTTTTTCAGTGGCGGAAGGCACCGACTGCATCCTTTAAGCTTGAGGACATACTTCGTCAACTCGGGAGAGTTGATGTAATTAGGGCATTTATCAATATTAATAATACTAGTACTTTAGCAATGTTTGATATTATATTATTTTTGTAATAGAGATTCAATTTAGGGGTTCTTATATCGGTTTCTTATTAGGTTTAATGTTTGATTTAGAAGATAGGTTAATTATAAATAAGGGCATAAGTTGCCCATTGTTACTCAGTTGATTGAATAAAATTTTATTTATTTATTAATTTATTACGTTTATTGTCTATTTTGTTACTTTCGCTTATTTACTCCGAATCTATCATATTAGTTACACATTTTCAAATTCAGAAGGGGAGCATGGGAAAACATGAATGAGGCTCACTTCAGAAGATGAAGAGTCAGGAGGGTTAAGGGGATTGGCAGGGAAGGGAAGATTAACCAAGATGGGAGTGAAAGGAAGAGACATAAAATTGTTTGTTTGGGTGAGGAGTGCCTCAAAATAGACTCACTGAATTGCACCTCCAATTCCTTCTTAATTATACATATGTGTGCTAATAAGAGACACAAAATTAAAGAGTTGTTGATGCTGATTATTTGTGATTGAATGATATGAAATTGCATGGTAATCACTGTCACCAAAATAAATGATGAATTGTTCTATATTATTTAAATTGATTAGTATATTTGATTAAAACTGACTCACCAAAAAAGATCGGGGGGAAGTCATTCTTGATTATATATTTGATTAAGGTATCTAGTTCTATCCCACTTGGACTATGAATTGTAATATGAAAATGCGATATGTAACCAAAGAAACAACAAATTGGGTAGGTGTTTCTTAATTAATTTTTTAATATATTTGATTAAAAATGACTCACCAAAATTAGACGGGAAACATTTCTTGATTAGTTATATTTGAGTTGATTAAGGTATTGCTATTCTATTCCCACTTGCACTATGAGCTGTTGTTGATGATAATGCGAAAATAATACAAGTCTTTATGTTGATTGCATGGCTATGTTTTCATTCGTCGAACACAAAACAAACAGGAAGTCACCAATGCAACAACCATTTCACATATATAATAGCAAATCATGCATCAAACCCCACTCAAGGAAACTAATACAAGTCTGACTCTTCCAAACAACCGATGCGTAGAAAAGACAAGTCTTTGTATATTTTAACTCTATGAGGATGCCTCGATGGCCCAATTGTGAAGGAAGTTCCACCAACTGCACGCTGGAGAAGCCGCTGGCAAGATTACTACCTGTGGGTTAAAAAAATTGTATCAGGCCCAGTTCTACTATAATTGTTTTAAAAGTGCCAAATGGAGAATGCTCCATGTCATTGCATGGACTTAGACAAACCCAATAAAAACTTTAATTCCGAATTCAAGTGTTGATTAACAGATCGCACTAATAGAGCGTAATACTCACCACCCAAATCACTTGGACTTTCCAATCCAAACAACTCAAATACATTACAATATAATCACATCTCAAGTCTTGTTTATAGTTTCATCATCAATTCATCATTATCACTTCTGGAGTTAAAACAATGTTATAACACCAATATAACGCCGTTCCGTTATGAGATTATCATGTTTTTGTATCACGGCTTTGATATAACGCCGTTATATGGTCGTTATTGAGATAACATTTTTTTCAATAACGTCGTTTTAACTTTTTGTTCTAATATATAAAAAATCACCTATTTCTTTCTCGATCAGAGAAGAATGACCAAAACTCGCTATTGCCGATCTATAGAGAACCAGACATTGTTGATTGACAGAGAACGAAAGAAGAAGAAGGGAAAAAGACGAAGAGTCAATCACACTCTCTATTGCGATCTTACTCTCATACGAAGGGAATATGTTTTTATATTAATATTTTGATGTTTTTGAATTTAATATTATGAACATGATTTAATTTTTTGTCTCTATAATACATTAATACTTTGTAGAGGTATTAAAAATGACTCCAAAACATGACGGATAAGTTGTTCTTGATTAAGGTATGCTTTGTTTGTTTCACGGTGACAGAAAAAAAGAACCAACAAACAAACCATTATCAATTCGCACAAGTATCAACCAATCTCTACATGGGTATGCGTATGGAAAACTCAAGGAAACTACATACAAGCCTGAACTCATCCAAGTTTTCTCTGTAAGAAAAGACAAGTATTGATATTTTAACTTAGAGGGGAAACCTAATTTAAGCAAAAATTGACTCTTTCAAGTATTGCTTTCCTTTTATCTCTGTGGAATTTCAAAACCATTAAAACAAAAATAATTGAGAGAGCAATATAGAACTAATGAGAGGTGAGTTATCACTTTCTTCTTATTTCTTGCAACAATAACAACTGTGTTTTTCCAAAATTGACTCTTCTCTGTTAGCAATTGAAGAGGAGAATAATACAAGCATCCTACAAAACTTTTTTCTCTGTTAGCTAGCGGTTTGAAGAGGAGAACCAGTTGTGTGAGACAAAGATCATGGAAGCAGGTCGAGTGGTATGTCCCTTCTTTGGAGTTGTGTTTGGGAAAGCTCAGTCTTTAATCGACAACGATCGGAAGAGACTTCGTCCATTAGTGGGTATGGTGAAAGATCAGTTGAAGAAGCTTAATCAAAGCTTCTGTAGAATCAATGGATGTTTCTTGATGATGCAGAGGAGAGACAGTTGGACGAAGCCGCGTTCAATTAATGGTTGGAGGAACTAAATGAAGCATCATACATGGCTGATGATGTTTTCGACGAGTGTGAATATTATGGAGGCCTACAACAACCAGCCACCGAGGAAGCGAAGCAGCAGCAGCAACAACAAGAAGTTACTGAACAACAACTTTCTGAGAAAATCCAAAAGCTCATTGTCAAGTTTCAGGTCTCTGTTTTTTTTTTTTTTTTTTTTTTTTTTTTTTTTGGAAAAACGAGCGGGGTTATTTAGGATCCCCGAACCTTAGAAATGAAAAAAGATTACAATCACTCATACGTTCACTCGTAACAGCATCCACAGGACAAAAACTTGCTTCAAATCTTCAACTAAGAAACCTAATTATTTATAGAATCACCGTCTCCAAGTTGGGGGAGTAACCATGCAAAGTGTTCTGCTACTAGAGTAGTTGCATAGTAACCTAATTATTTCTAGAATCGAGGTCTCTGTTGATGGATGCTCGGAGCTTGGTTTGCAAAAGCAAAAGGGAAAGAGAGTAGGAGTATCTGCGGAACGTATAACTATTCTCTCTTCGACTGAACCCCAAATTATGGAGAGATGGAGACAGAGAAAAGTTGTGACGCAATTGCTTGGCTCAGCTTACTTGTCTTTGGACCAATTTCATAACCCAAGAAGTAAGCACCCAAAAGTGATTCAAGGGGCAGTGCTTAACAATGCGAGCAGCAGTAGCGGCAGCAAAGGCAATATCTCTGTTTTTCCCATTCTGGGTATGGGGGGACTTGGCAAAACAACTCTTGCTCAGTTAATTTACAACGATAAGCGGGTGGAAAATCATTTCAAAGATAGAGCTTGGGTTTGTGTATCAGATGATTTTGATATCAAACGTCTTATGAAAGAGATCATAGCCTCTATTTCAGGAAGAGAATGTAATCTTGAAGACTTGGAGCCCCTCCAA
The DNA here is from genome assembly GCA_003290165.1 of Berberis thunbergii. NCBI lineage: Eukaryota > Viridiplantae > Streptophyta > Magnoliopsida > Ranunculales > Berberidaceae > Berberis > Berberis thunbergii. The sequence continues at coordinate 1,417 of QNQO01003737.1, read as the reverse complement.
CAGCGCCTTCGAAAGGAGGTACATGGAAAGAGATTTTTGCTTGTGCTAGATGATATATGGGAAGAAAGCCAGGAAGAATGGAATAAAATGATGAGATTTCTTGAAGGTGGAGCAGAAGGTAGTTCAATTATTGTTACTACACGCCTGGAGGGAGTAGCATCCATCACGAGCAGACTTCCTCCTCACTGCCTAAACGGTTTATCAAGAAAAGATTGTTGGGCTTTATTCAAGCAATATGCATTTGGTTCGGGAAATGAAGAGAGGGATGCGTTGGTGAAGATCGGCAAGGCGATTGTGAAGAAGTGTGGAGGTTTGCCCTTGGCTGCAAAAGCTATGGGAGGTTTGCTCCGCTTAAAAAATGAGGAAAGTGAATGGAATGAAGTCAAAGACAGTGCAGTTTGGGAGCTCCCTCAAAGTAGTGGGAAAGACATACTACCAGCATTAAGATTGAGCTATTACCACCTGCCATCAACGTTGAAACAATGCTTTGTTTATTGCTCGATTTTTCCGAAGGATTTTAGAATTGAAAAAGAAACATTGATTCAATTGTGGATGGCGAACGGTTTGGTGCAATCCCGAGCAAAAATGGAGTTGGAGGATGTAGGGAATGAGAATTTCACTGCGTTGCTACAGAGATCCTTCTTTCAAGACATAGAGAAGGACAGAGATGGTGGCATAATATGCAAGATGCACGATCTAGTGCATGATCTTGCAAGTCATATTGCAGGGGATGAATATTTTGTTGAGGATGTTGGAAGTGCACCAAATATTACAGAAATAACTCACCATTTGTCCCTATTGTCTTTTTATGGGAAAATACCATCAACTTCTATTCTCGAGTCAATGAACAAATCCTTGCCATGCTTACGCTCTCTAATTCGGTTAAATAGAGAGCGTGCGACTTTGAAGTTTGTTTTCTCAGATTTTATTCTCTTACGAGCACTGGATTTGCATTTCTGTGAGATTGAAGTGGTACCAGATTGCATTGGCGAAATGATACATCTCAGATATCTCAACCTTTCTAGGAATTCTTTTACATCGCTGCCGGAGTCTATTTGTTTGCTTAGAAATATGCAAACATTGAAGCTTAGAGGGTGTTCAAACCTTGAGTCACTGCCGAAAAATTTGAGAAACATGAGCAACCTCATACTCCTAGATATGGAAGGATGTAATAGTTAATTGAGATGCCAATTGGAATTGCGCAATTAACTTGTCTTCGAAGATTAAGTGACTTTATTGTGTGCGAGGGGAGTAGAATTGGTGAGTTGCAATTGCTGAATAACCTCAGAGAAAAATTAACAATAAGAAGGCTTGGAGTCGTGGAAACTTCAACGGAGGCTAAAGAGGCAAATTTGATGAGCATGAAAAATCTGCATTCATTGGACCTACGTTGGGCCTTGGGACCGGACTCATTATT
>QNQO01003736.1:0-47575 GCA_003290165.1 Berberis thunbergii | reverse complement strand
TAACTTCTGTAATATCTTTTCTTTTTTTTAACATTTATTCTTTCTATAAAGTATGTTCTACTCAAGTGAATGTCATTTACGACTGTCATTTAGGATTTGAATCCTTTTGCAATAAACCACTTCTACACAGTTGGCACTCTATTTTTTCTGTTTTTCACTCTTGCAAATATGTAAATATTTTTTCCATACACTTTATTTGCCCCTTCATAACTAAATACTTGGGAAAGTGTTCATCGCTTCCAGACCTTACCAGTCTGGTAACTCTTGACCAGTGACATCTTGGAACACATCAATGCACCTAGAAGATTCTCCTCGTGAGTAGCTTCTTGTGCTTTAACAACTCCAACCTCTTTGTCATTCTTCTAAACTATTAATGATACATCATAGCTTGATATCCCAAATTTCCCTTATCACTTCGCCATAAAAATACAACACTTTCTCATCTGCTATACCCCCATATTTATCATTTGAACATTTAGCTTAATGCTTGTGCTTTACATCTTACATCCATAAATAAAACATCAAAAACAAAGACACACTATACTTACAGAGCCTAACCTGGAATAACCTTACAGATTCTATTTTGAGATGCGAAAATATCAAAGCTTGGCTTCTAATTCATCCATTCTTTCATATGATGAAACAAAGCATGGAGCAAAAGAAAGGTAAGCAAAGAAAACCTCTTCCCGCTAGGGTGACTATAAGAACTTTGACCATCTTCTTTACTTGGGGACTCTGGATGAAAAGATTCAGCCGAATTTCCATCAGGAACAGGTGAAACCTGCATGAGGAAGAGATTGCAATCACACATTGACTATGGATTATCACCTAGAACACTCACTATATGATTGATATAGCAACTGAAACGAAAGAATAGTTCATTCCAAACCAACTCCAGTTGGAAGGAAGCAGACCAACGAAGAAAATAAAAAATGCACAAAAGCAAAGTCAAGTGAACATCTACAAAGTCAAGCAGTCGTACAAAGGAAGTGTCAAGTGAAAGCTGGATTATAAAACATTTGACATCTCCCTTCAGAACAAATTATGCAGATGAAGTGGACTCTTACCTAAACCTCATGAAGAAACATCAAATCTATCCACCAAAAAGTTCAGCTCAACAGTCTGATCGGATAGACTTGCAGAAGCTGGATATATTGCTTTAGGAATTTTTTCAGTAGAAAACACACACAAAATTGTGATGCAGATTTCTGAATCACTTATCATTTATATAAAACAAAGAGCATTAGGATAAGCATAAAGTCATTCAGAAAAGTGGAGAGGCCTATGGTTAGACAAAGCATAATTCACTAGATATTTTCTTGTTTGGGGTGCAAAAAAAAAAGAAGAAGGTTAAGGCGGACCACTAGACCTGTCACTGTAGTCCAACCAGGTCGAACGGGCCCTTTCCAACCTATAAACACAAGAACAAGTAACACTTCACCATTATATTTATCTTATTGATTGCAACATGTCCTCCCCACTATCCAAAATAAAAATAACACTACCCATAGTGAGAGTTGCAAATGAAACTGAATGCAATTATTGATTATAGAAGTGATCACCATTGAGTGAACCACTTACCAAATATCCATTTTTGGGAAATTTTATGACCAGTGAAACTGAAAAGATGAACTGTTCTCTTGGCATCATGAGTAGCATTTCACTTCTTCCTTTTTTTTTTGCAGGTAGTATTTTTTCTCGTTACAGTCTCTTACAAGATTCATACAAATATGAGAATTCATTATTTTCAATATATTTTATTTTGTAATCATATACAGTAATTTCAAAACTCCAACAAGCTTTCTATTTCAAATTCAACCAATAAAGCAGATCTTATGAAAGCAACTCAACTCAACGCAATTCAATTCATCAAAGGGTTCTGCTTTTTCAAATAACAAGCGTGGTAGAGGAGTTAGTTGACTTGGTACTCAGCGAATATCTGGTATATGGAGACATTTCATACTTCATTCCTTATACACAAATTAAAATAAATAAATAAATAAATAATTATTAAAAAAATTAATCTTCTTTCAAAAAATTTAATAAATTTTAATTGTCTCACCAAAATTAAAATATATGGGGATAGTCTGAAATTCAGAGCTGGTCACGCGCCCCCAATGAGATAGAAGGTCAGGCTATGTCGGATTTTTTGCTTAAGACACCATTTATGCTTTCCTCCAATTGTGAACTCTTAAATTTAACAAGTAATTACCCAAAAGTCTTTAATTTCATGCACGTGTTCTAAAAATCGGCCTAGCTAGAAGGTGGAAAACCACCCCAGATTAATGGTTGGGCGGGTCTGGGCAGGATCTAGGCGGGGTCTTAGGCGATCTGAGCAAATTTTTATTTTTTTATTTTTTTTTATTGTTTAATAAGGCTGATTGTGTTCTTATTTTATTTTTCTTCCTATTTTTTAGAAATAAACTATTTAATTATTTTTATTCAGTATAATGTCTAAATGTAGCAAAGGATGATTACTTAATGGAATTCTCAAAGGATTTGCCGGTATCAATTTTTACTAATGTAGATTTTATCAAACATAACTTGAGGTTATTCACGACAATTGAAGAAAATAAAAGAGTACACAAATTCAAATTTATATAAAGTACCCATCATGACCAACTTCAGTCATTTGAGTTTTAATAAATTTTGTTCACGATTGTTAATTTTTCATGTTTTTTAAATTTTGCATATTGTATATTGGCATAATTGGATGTAATTGATAAGCGTATTATGTTTAACTTTTGTAAATTATTAAAGTTATAATACAAAACCTAAGACCGCCTAGGCGGGTGCCTAGGCCCCTGGGCGCTAGGCACCTGCTCGCCGCCCGCCCAGCGCCTAACCGATTTTTAGAACATTGATTTCATGTCAACTTAAGCCAACAAGGTTGATTGAATTATCCACTCTAAACCCCAGCTAGGTCGCCCCTATTTACTGAAAAATGACAATAACTAATTTTTTTTTTGTTTTAAAAGATGCCTTGACCTAAGTCAACTCATATGAGAATTTTTTCTTTATTTTTGAAATTCCTATATTGAGCGAACCACCACATTAGAGAGAGGGGTGTTTTGTGTCAATTTTAACATAGTTAAACTCAGGGAGTTTCTAGACCATGAAAATATGATTGTCCATTTTCAAATACTCATTTTCTCATGCAAGGACTTTTGGGCCATTCTCCATACAAAAATGTTTTCTGTCTCAAGCCATTATTTAATAACAACAACACATTAATAATAATAGCTACTTGCACTCCTGATTTCAGTGATTGTTCTTCTCAAATCTAGTAGTCATTCACTAGAAACTTACATGAGAAGGGTGAACATGAGTATGACTGGGGATCCCCTACCTTGTGTTATAGCTCCTTTCCCCATTAATACAGCTAAAATCATCTCCTGCAAATGTTAAACAGATTTAACCACCTTTTCACAAACCTATTTATGTTCGAAAAATAAGTCATGAGGTCGTATCTTTTGTTGACAATTCGACATGTATCTTACAATACCAGGAATCACTTTTGTGTTTAATAAGGTCAGCAATGAGGTTACCATTATTTCATGGTATATAGTAGAAGAAAGTGAGCTAAAGAGGAAACACTTGCTTAGGGATTTCAGATTTCTAAATATTTTCTGAAAGATTTCTAAATTAATCCTCAGAAAGCCCTCAAAAGTTTTCCCATAGCAGCATAATGGCGTTAAGACTTTGCGTATCTGACTCTCTTTTCAAAGTCATCAAACAAGAAACTGTTGTACGAAGGATCCATCCATGAGAGTGAGTCATCGAGAGGGTCACTCCTTGATATACTACCAATATACTGTATTGGGCCAGATCCATTCATGAGTATGTACATGTCCGCCATACAGTCAAGAATGTTTCCCTGTGTTTACTTCTATGAACTCGGGACTCGGGAGAGTTTTCAATAAATAAAAATTTTAATTTTGTGTGTCCGTAAAAGCATATAGTATAAGAACTGCACGCACTCCTATGTAAGAGGTTTGCTTCCTTCCATACAAGTACTTTGACTCCATCAAATCGGTCCAGAAATGGACTACCTCTCCTTATTCCTTCTTAACATTATGGCTTCTCTTTTTCGATTTTGAAGATTATGTACCTATAACAACATTAGGAAGTTGTTTTTTTTTAAAGGCAAGCAAGAATTTTATTGAATCCCAGGACCATTAAATGCCTCCAGTAGAGTTCGAAACCATGGGTTGTGATACCATCAGCCACAAGTCTAAGGTGAGCTAGTACCCTATTGGCCGGCATCAGGAAGTTGTTAATCTAGATGCTTTTATATTTTATATAGAATGCCTATATATGCCAAAATCTCACATTTGTAAGCCCTTTCATTTCTCTTTTCTAATAGATGGTTTGGAATCCATGTTGACATATGACATACAGGGAGCGACAGAAAACAACACTGATTCCCATAGTATTGTGTCTTTTTTTTTCTTTGTTTCTGGACTTTCTCAGCTTACCATTGCTTTGCATGTTGATTTAACAAGTATCCATCTTTTATTGATCAAAGAGAACTATGGCCTATTTGAGTAAGGTGATCAACAAAGGTGAATGTACTCAATCAGGGCCTAAATCCACACACTATCTGATCGATCATACTGTTGCATGACCAATCAGAAGATTCAGAACACCACTGTGAGATTGATTGACAACGTGATCGATCAAACCACTGCACATGTTCTGTTTGAACGATTGATCACTGACTCTGTTTCCAAGATTTCGTTGGAATTGAACAATCCCAACAAAATCTTGGAATAAATAATAGCTAGTAAATTATGAAAAATCCAACCACAATCGCCAAAACAATGAATCCAAAGATGCTTACTGTACAAGACGGACTTCAATTGCAGGTCTATTAGCAGGATCATGCGCCAATTGCAGTAATCTCTTGTGTGTAAGCACATCTTCTGCCCTCTCCACATTCACATCCAATGCATATCTACAATGCCACAAATCAAAGCCGTCAACATCATCATCAAAGATCATTAAACACCAAACACAGATAATCAATCCTGCACAACTAAAGCACATGAATTACATCATTCATCAACACCTATACAGCCAAAACAGCTAAACAACCAACCAAGGAGCATAGAATATCAATTTCGACTAAAATGTTTCCATTCAATGTCAAATTTCCTATCAATCGATCATTCCGAAGTAGTGACAAGTGTGATCTTCAATTATTCACTAAGAACTACAACAAAACCAAGAAAGACATAATTTCTTGAAATTCAACTAACAAGATGGAATCAAGAAGAAGATAGGGCTTAAACCTCGCAGGAAGTCGAGTGAAATGAGCCCAAAGTTCATCATCGAAACCAGGAAGATTAGCCTCTTCATTATCAGAGTCCTTTAGTCGCCTAAGCACCTCATTGTACACCTCCAACTTCTGCTTCTGCTGGCGCGGATGAGTCGGTGACGACTCCACTGTTCTGCTACTGCAACTCTCGTCATCATCCATCGTCATTAACAAAGATCGATTGAAATCAACAACTCTTGTCACTGAGATACAACACTAACACCGCCGATTCATGAAGAAGAATCGAACATCTTTCATGACGATTCAAGAACAACAATCGAGAGAGGTTAGTGAAGAAATTGAGAGGAGACGGAGTTTTTTTAACTTGTTTGAAGAGCTTTAGAGAAAATTCACCGTGAAAAGAAATGAAATTTGTGTTGATTATAGCTGAGCTGAGGTGTGTTTTAGGCGGAATGCAGTGTTTAACCGTATCTCTTGTTACTATCCACAACAAGATGTCGTCATCATTGGGTTATCGAATCGGGTCTTTGCCTTTGGACTGAACCCGTGAAAATGTCTAAAGGGAAAAAGATAAAAACACACCCTTTGGTGGAGTCTCCAAGAGGGTTGTCAATTCTGAATGTAACGTCAACGTGTTAAAAACACAGTTTTGAGAGTTACAATGATAGTGTATTTGGTTGCATGAAATTATATGATGTAGGAATTTATGAGTGATTCATTTATTTTAGGTTAATTTGAGGTATTATTTCACATTCATCATTTAATTTTATGATTAATGGTGGAAATTAAAAATTTCATAAACTTGAGAATCACTCTTTGGTTTAATTTGAAGTACACATCTACCATTTAATTTTATTCCTACCACTGATCACAAAATCAAATGGTAAATGTGGAGTGATATATCAATTTAGCCTAAAATATAGGGATCCTCTTATGAATTCTCATAATATATAATTTCATGCAACTAAACACACCCTTAATTTCACATCTCTGACCCTATTTAATTATCTTTTTTTAGATTCTTTTTTGGATACTTAAGCAAGCATAGAAAGGATAATTCTATATAGAAACGGACGATGCATACAAGGGTGATAAAGGTAATGATTCTAAGCTCTAATCATTATGGTTTTGATCCAAGTAGAAATGGAATCTGAGTAATACATAGTTGTGACAAATATATGTATGGTACAATTTGAGAAATTTTGCTTCAGCCACATCTCATTATTTTCTAATGGCAAACTGTTTGTTTATGCAATGCTGCTGTCAAATTGTATTAGAGATGCTAGGGGATATACCTTTGATGGCATTGAGATGCTTTTAGTAAACGAAATTGTTTTTAATGAATTTTTGCATTGCTTCGGTTTGTATGATGTTTGTAGGAGCATTAAAATGGTAATGAAAGTTGGCAAACATGTTCAAAACATGACCATGATAGTACCAAAGATGTAGGTCTAAGGTAATGTCTTTGTCAATTGAAAATAACGTTATAGAATATCTTACCAGTAAATTACATGACAATATTGTTAGAATATATGACTAGATTCAATGAATCAAACTGGAATATGTGACCAGAATCAATGAACCGAACTAAGATGTAAACCGGGAGATCTTCACTTGAAAAAGCTTATAGAAGCATTTTTTTAGTTGTTATGTGGGGAATTAGTGTTAGTTGATCAGATGAGTGGTCGGAAGCTAGGACAGGTTGTTTATTTTGTTTAAGATAATAGTTGATGCTGGCTTCTAAGGATGAGAATGAACAGAAGTGTTGCAGTAGTGATAAGAACAAAGTTTTGTAGATAATGTGGATACCATGTTCTAGTGTTGAAATCTCTCACTCTCTGGGGACCTCTTTCCACACTTCTTGATCTCTCAACTTTGTTGAGATGTCAATTATGGGTCTGTTTCTTCCCATTAACACATATATAGGCTCATATTTTGACCTCATTTTGCTAAAGACTTCATGTCCAAGTCAAAACAGTTGGGAATGCATGAGATTTCTATGGGAGAAGACTTGAATAGTAGTGCCCACTAAGAAGTCCTATAGTTAGGTTAGACAATTTGGTAGGGACGATTTAGCCAAATTTGGTTATAAATCCATGAAAATAATATTTGCGTTCAGACATCTAAAAATGTTTAGTTTAATAAAAAAAAATTATTAACATTAAAGAAATGAATTATTTTCACAGATGGTACAAAACTTTAATAAAAAAATATTTAAAATTAATATCCAAAATAATAACTATAGAATTCAATGAAAATATATACCAATAGCCAACTCGTACAAAATTTGAGCCTCATATAAACTATTTTTTTTATTAAATTGTATTATGATCATATTAGGTTTGCAAATTTCACATTTTTATAGCTACACCTAGATATTTATCCTAATTATTTTGTGATATTAGTTATATATTCTAATTATTATGCTCGTTTACTCCTTGCTAAGGTTATCGATAGTGATATTATTTTGGCTTAAAAATTGGACTACACTAGATTCAATTTGGTATATGTAAAGTATTTTTTAATTAGTTATTAGCTCAGGTCGAAAAAAATTTGGTTTTACCATTGATAACTACTATTATCAACTAATAAGTATTTCCCATTACCCCCCCCCCCCCCCCCCCCCCCTCCAGACTGAAATCCTGGGTTCACCCCTACATACATCATTCGTACCGTGTTTGATTAAACTTCAAATCTCTTTCGACAAGGATATATTGGTTCCTCTGAAATTCTCATTTTAAGAAACCATTATTGACAGGCAACAATGTTAAATGTGAAAAACGCAAAACAGCAACACATTATCAAACAACCTCAAATGTCCTGAACAAGGAGTTTGCTTAAGAAATTTTGCGGAGTCCACTCCAAACCCTACCCCAGAGACCATATTCGCATGAGTGACCTTAGACTCGGAGAACATATGGCATGAGTAGTATGTTTCATCCTTTTCCTAGTGACTAATTCATGAGTAGTATGCATTTTTTTGGCTTTTTAATCATGCTAGAAAGAAAGCTGCCATAACGAACAATCATCTACCATCAAATGATTAATTGATTATTTGTACCAGATTGTTGAAGGACCCAGCCCTTTACATAAAATGTACAGTATAACCATTTACCAGGAAACACCAATGAAAGCAAGTTTGCCCAGGTGATAACCAAGGAGGCAGGCACTGGGGGCAGGTATTATGCATAGGAACTTTTAGTAATTCACTGTTGTGAGCATGCAGTACTGTCCTTCCTCGTGTAAGTGGCCACCGTGGCTGGTTATCAAAGAATTGCCAAGAGAATATGACACCTAAGGGCAACATTTTAAATCTCATCTAATCACACGCTAGTCAATTTGAAGTCATGCACTCACAGGACAAGTCTGTTGGAGCAGCAGAGATCAAGTGTTTTGAGTAGATACTTCTTGCCTGGTTTTCTCAGAAATCTTGCTTTGGTTTGGCTTAGCTGGTGGTCAGAAATTCCAGCGTTGCAATGTAATGCTATCTTATCTAGAGTTTTTATTATAATGTTTTGAGCATAATACAATCATCGAGCTTTGCTACAGAGCGACGGAAAGGGGCGAGGGATGGGTGTAACCACCCATCCTCCTCGGGATGAGTGCATCGTGTTGGAGATGTGTGCGAACACTCATCGCGAGGAGGATGGGTGGTTACACTCATCCCTCGCTCCCTTTCCCTCGACCCCTAGAATTATTAATCTATTATATTCTATGCTACAGAATTAAATAAAGCTAACACTCATCCTAATTATTAATCAAAATCTGTAATTACAACTAAAATAAGAATTGAAGTCACATCACCATATTATTTCAGATTTGTCCATTGCCTCGTAGGGCTGTTTGATTATCCACATTAACAAGCTAATGAATTTGGCAAGTCTGCAATGTGATAAACAAAGGTGTGTTTTTAATTCAACTTCAATAGCTTTGGTTAAAAGGTTACACTTTTCTGTTTATAGAAGTAATTAAGCGGGTAGCAGAGGTTGACGACAGTCATCCTATTCTCATTATTTCATCCAATTCTCATTATTTCTCCCTTTCCCGTACTTGACACTATATTTGGTCTCTCTCAAACAATTCAATTCCACATGCTATGAGAAACTCCCATGAGAGATTGACATATACCCAACTCTTTTGAGAATTAATTTCTTATCTAAGATTACGTCCTACAAGTAATTCCAGTTTTATTTTACGCGCTCTAATAAATTATGGTCCAAATCGAAACTTTTACCAAGAATTTTACATATTGCTTCCAATCTGAGTTCACATAGAAGCATAACTGAAATTAACATGAACAAGTCAACTTGTACAAACAATTCAAGCTCTTCTGCCCTGAGAATGAACTGCAATTAAACTAGAACAAACTGTTTTAACAGACCCCCTGCCCATTCTATCTATCTGCCATGTATAATATTTCAGATCTTTTATTTATGTAACCCAACCAGTAAGTTGAATTCAGTAATTGTCACAATATTGAATGAAACTGAAAACTTAAGAGTTGGCGGATCTAGTATAGAGGTGAACTGTATGGCAATGCGATCTAAAAGTGTTAATTGAAGTCCACAGACCACAGTAAGAGCATAACTAAATAATACTTAAAACAAGCTGATCCTTCTCCTATAAAATTTTATGCAGGTAGATACAACAAAGCTCTGAAAGATGGTAGTAAAGGAACTGGAATGATGCACTGTCAGTGACCCAACATTGCCATCACCAAATAGATTAAGAACATTCAGTCCCCGGATTTTTCATTGCTACAACATGCAAAAAGTAGCTTGGATAGAACTCAAGGTATTTCAAATTTTTCTGGTTTCAATGTAACAGGATAATTCATGGATTGTGGCAAAAAGGATACAAGACCTACAACAGTTGCAAGCGAGCAAATATAATTTCTCCTTGGTCGCCATCAATGACTAACATGAGGATAAAATATTGCCTGCGACTTGGAATAAAATTCAGAATGAAGATATAATATCAAAGTGGCGGGGATCTAGATTAAATACATGTTTCTATTTATGATTCCTTACAGCTCTTGGCATTGAAAGAAGTTGTAGACCAACAACAAAAAACAGCTCTGCTACTAGGGTTCAATGTCCATGGGTTCACTAGGCTTCTTGATCCTATAATCGAATACAGCCTTGTCAAAAGTGCTCCTCACATGCTCACACATCATCATCAAATCCTGGAGCGCGTCTTTCAATACCTCTTTTGCCGGATCGCCTGAAAATACAAAGGTAACATGAATTCCAGATCAATTAAGTACTCTTACCAAAAACCACATCAATAAAATGTGCATAATGACGGACTATCTGCTAAGTCAAATAAAAGATAGTATTAGATGTACTAAAAGCTGAAACAACCTCAAAATTTTAAAAACACCAAGGCAAGATAGGGAAGCGGATCAAGGGTAACTCCACCATGCTTTAGGTCTGTTTGGGTGGATATGGACAGGGGCTGGCCACTCAAATGTACCACTACTTATTTGGATTCATTGCTTTTGCTCTATCCACTTTTTGCCATCTATTTTCCATATTTTATCTGATATGGTGAAAACCTAGCACCTCGTAACCACAACGCATATTACATTGGAAGTAATGGTTTTAACAGCGTAGAAGGCTTACACAATAAGACAGAGCTTAGTGGCAACCTCAACCATTTTAGAAGTTGAGGAAAGGAATACTTTTGTGCATCATTATATGGACAAGCATACCACAAAAATTTAGCATCTATTATGAAGCTAACTGAGGTCGCCTCTTGCTAATTGAATTTAAAAAAAAAAAAAGGGGCTTGAAAAGAGAAAGAATGGAGCAAGAGATTGTTACCAGAAAATTTGACAGTAAATTTCAGGAATGGGGTGATTTATAAGTGGATAAGAAAGCAAAGTTAGAAAAGCCAACTTTCATCGTCAAATTCAGATAACAGTGATGTAGCAATCATATTTTAAATCCAAGTGCCAATCCATCTATTAGATGAAGAGGAAATTGGTGACGTCCGAGTAAACACGCTAGAAAAAACATTTCATTTTTTATCAGAAGGGCAGAGGCAAATATCTCAACCTATAGAATTCAAGCAAATGTATAAGGTTATATACCAGTTGTCTGAACTCTTATGTTAACTCTGGCATCTGAAGGATGAGGAATGCTGTATCCGCAGAATGCTACTCTTGGACTGCAAAAACTCATCAAAGATTGTGTAACCATGGATTAATTATGTGAAGAACATAACTACAATAGCACATAAACAAAAATAATAAAAATAAATAACACTTGACAGACTGATACATGGAGGTCCAACGCAGCTGCCTTCCTCAATTAGACATGCAAAAGTGAAATCAAAATACAGGGACCCATTGGAGTTGGGTCTCCAACACAACTGGAATGTTGAAGAGAACAATCCCCTAAAGGGACTGAGCAACAACAAAACCAATGCTTCTAAGAAATGCATTGGAAGGGTGTAACCAATGTTTTAATAGCTAAGAACATCATAACTCATAACATGGAACCATTTATTCAAAACCTTAGCAAATTACAAAAATATCGTTGCACATAAGTTAAACTGCTGCAAAATTACAGGAAATCGCATAATGGATCACGTCTTCTCAGACTACGGTAAGCGAGTCGAGTAAGTAAGAGTAGTATTGTAAAGAGCCACACATTAGAATACATACTCTTGATTTAATGTGAATCTAATGGAGTTTGCAAGGGTGTGATCCTCATCAGCCAGAGAAAATGTTGATGATTTTGGATCCTTGAGTGACCCATGTTCCATTTTCAAAATAAACCTGCAATAAAAAAAATTAAATAAATAAATGCTCTTCCATATAATGATGCAGACTACAATTCTCAGGCAGCATATAATTATACTGTCTTTTAAATATACAATATCGATACCCCACACTCGCGCTGCACACACACACCACAAAATAAAATTCAGCTTAATTCTATGTACCTTAGCAATTGCACACAATACTAACTTTTCTCGCTGAGAGTATAGTGTTATTTTAGACTAATTTCGAATTTGAACCCTAAATTTTCAGAACTATAGGCATCACTTGAGCATAAAAGCTTGATCAAACAAAAGAGAAGTGTTAGATAATAGTACCTGTTCTAGAGAGATAAGCTTCAATGCCGTATAACACCTCGATGATTCGAGTAAACCAAAGCGTGGAAGTGGTTGGTTTGCAGGAGAGAATGCGCGCGAGACAGAGAGGTCGAGGGATAGAAGTGAAAGACTTTAGTCGGGGGTTTAGGGCTTTTGTTATGTGGTTACTGTTATTAGCACCGGTCTTTTATTCAAGATTTTTTTGGGTTAATTGCTCCCTACAATAAATAGCTAATATGTGTACTGATCATTAATCACTATTACACTTACCCTTAAGATTATAAGTCAACATATCTTGACCGCCAGTTTTCAAAATAGATGACCAAAATACCCTTGACAAATCACAGGCGGAGATTGACTGTTTTGTATCTCAAACATCTCATCTCAAAGAAAATCAAAAGGCCCAACTGAAATCGTATCACAGGCCGCCACCCTCCTCCTTCTTCATCCTCTTCATTTTTCTCCTTCCTCCTCTATTTCGCAGCCCCATCACCACCGTCCTTTCTCCTCCCCCCTTCTTCTTCATATGTTTTGGCACCCAAATCCATAATGAACCCACAACAAACCTGCGACAGTTCCACACAATGGAAGAAAAGAAGAAAAGATTAAAAAAAAATGGTTTTTAGAAGAAAAAAACTCTACAAATGGAAGGTTTGGTTGTGTGGGGGAAGTGTAGGGGTGAAATGCGAGTCCAATTTTTGTCAAAACAAGAAGAAGACCACCGATTTGATTCAAAGTAATCTTATCTTAATTTTCTTTCAATTCTTCAATTCAATCGAGGTTCATCTCTGTTGTTTCTACGATCATCATCAAGATGCATTGCATTGCATTGCATTGCTGCTAAGTTTCTGGTGATATCATGTTTCCTCTGTTTCTTGTTTGGATAACACTCGCAGATTTTGTTCATTGTTTCAGTTTCAGGGTTGTTTAATTTTATCAAATTATTCATTATTTGATCAACAAGAGTGAGTTTAGAGTTTATAGGCACTAAAATACTGTGAAAAAAATTAAAAGGATCGAAAGCATACCTTCGGCCATTTTGGCAAAACGTGTATTTATAGTCGAGTTCCCATCAAGCTCACATAACGACTATGTGATCTGTTGCCACAAAATCAGGAATACGGGCTGTAACCGCAAAGAAGTGGTGGAGAGTCGGAGACTGGTTCAACATGGACCATATGTTGGAGTTTCAAAATTGATTTCCTAATCCTTTTTGGGAGTCACTTAACAAGAAAAATCCAACACTCTCCCACTTGATCCATGCGTTTAACCTAATGTCTTAACTTAATCCCATTCAACATAATTCTTAAGAAACAAATACATGAATCATGGCGATAAGTCCTCTAATAACAAATATTACCTTTCATGTATTACAATGCATTTAATTTATCAAGTATTATTCTATATATGGCAACTTTACTTAATGAACAAACCCTATGTTTATTCTTGGTCCTATACAGATGAATTTTCTCAAACAAATTAAGGTGCACATAAATGTGAGAAAACATCACAATAAATAATAATTTCATAAAAAAAAATAATAATGTCGTCCATACAGTGAAAAATTACATAATGGAACCAAGTCCCATTTTCGCTACATGATCCTTAAATTTTAATGGTGGCATGCCCTTACTCAAAGGATCAGCGATCATCAAATCAATATTGACATGCTCAATGACCACTGTCTTTTCATTAACACGTTCTCTTATGGCTAGATACTTGATGTCGATGTGTTTGCTTCGACTACCACTTTTGTTGTTCTTAGCTATAAAGACATCAATTGAATTGTCACAGTATATTCTCAATGGCCTGGAAATGGAATACATGATTCTAGGTCCAAATATGAAACTCTTTAACCATACACCATGTGAAGTAGCCTCAAAATAAGAAACGAAGTCAGCTTCCATTGTGGAAGTAGCAGTCAAGGTTTGTTCAGCACTCCTCCAAGATATAGCTCCACCGGCCATCATAAAGATATATTCTGATGTTGATTTGCGTGAATCAACACAACCAGCAAAGTCTGAATCTGAGTAGCCAATTACTTCTAGATCGTTCGTTCGTCTATACATAAGCATGTAACTTTTGATTCCTTGAAGGTACTGATAGGAGCATATTTATGCAACTTTATTAAATTGTTTTTTGAAAGGCATTTTATTAAATTGTTTATATATATATATATATATATATATGTTTTCTTTTTACTTTTAGTAGTAATTCATGTTTTTGTGTTTGTGTAGGTAGCAATAGCAGGATTCCAAAATAGAAGCTAAGTGGTGCAAATTGGTTTGAATTAAGAAGACTTATTGCAAAACGAAACTATGCAAAAAAGAAAACCCAGAGAAAACGGTTATAAAATGAACATTGGTAAGGTTAAGTAAAACCTAGGTTTAGAACAAGATGTTGATCATGTTTGTGATTGCCTAGTCAGTGTTCATATTTGTCATAGAACATAATGATCTTGGATTGTTATTTTATTGCATGTTTTCACCATTTCTTTAAGCCCTTTGTAATTTCCTTATATGTTTTTTCTATTCCCTTGACCCCTTTTATCCATTAGAACCTGAATTAAAATCTTTTGATTGTGTTGTGTAATGTCCCGATGTGAAAATTCGAATGAGGTATGAGCATATGGTGTCATTAGTTCTTGCATTTAAGTAGTAGCATTCCTTCTATGAGATCATATCAAAATAAAAATTAAAATGTCTTTCTTTCTTGTTATATCATATGTGAGTTATCTGTTTCCCTTTTACATCATCCTCTCACATATAACTAGAATAGGAAGAGTGATTCTAATAAACAATCAGTTGAAAAAAAAGTATATCCAGTGAGATTTTTTAGTTAATTATGTTTGGCACATGTTTGAGTTTTACCTGTTGCATGAATTAATTTAATTGTGAATTTTTATATCATTGTTATGAACGTGTATTAGTTTTCAAATGATGTGGATTTACTCTTGTGTTTGTGAAGGATCTTATCATGTCATGTTCCATTGGAAATCTCTGAGATAAATGTTGGAAAGTATAGATTGAGTCATTTGAGTATTTTAAAATAAGGGTGGGGGAATTTGATAAGAGCATATTTATGTGACTTTATTGAATTGTTTCTATATATATTTTTGGCTATTTCTTGTTACTTTTGGTAGTAATTCATGTTTTTGAGTTTGTGTAGGTTCCAATAGCAGGACTCCAAAATAGAAGCTAAGTGATGCAAATTTGTTTGAATTATGAAGACTTATTGCAAAAGGAAACTATAAAAATAAAAATAAAATAAAAAAAACCTATAGAAAATGGTTATAAAAATGAATGTTGGTAAGGTTAAGTAAAAACCTAAGTTTAGAACAAGATGTCGATCATATTGTGATTGCCTAATCAGTATTTATATTTTCCATAAAACTTAGTGATCTTGGATTGTTACCTAACTTATGATTCCTGATTAGATATCATGACAATAATAGTTTGGAAGCGACGCTTAGTTTAATTCAACGAATTTGAGAAAATAATAAGATTAATGCAGTGTAGTCACAATTAATCTTGAGCATCGTCCTTCACAACTTAGTAAGGGATTTTTTATATTAATTTATTAACATATGTTTGGTGTGTGGAGATAAACCCTTAACTAATTTTTCATCAGCTACTTCTCTCATGTTTTTATTAGTTTTACAATAATCTTCTTAGTTTAAATTTAGAAAAACCAATCCCCCAATATTTTCTTATTTAGTTTGTTAGTTGTCTTTTAGTTACCCTTTAGTGTTAGTTAGCGGGCCCTCTAATCCCCAGTCTAGAACGATATCTACTTATTATTTACTATGACTATAAAACAGGGTATTAAGTTGTGTGCTAGTAAAATAATGCATTGGGTACCTCATCACTTTTTTTGCAGCTTTCCAGTGATTTGTACCTGGATCACTCTAATATCGTCCCAAAATTCAACAACAGAAGCATATGGAACGTTCTTCATTTGTTCCCTTTCAAAATTATTTTTCGAGAATTGATTCAAATTGAACCTATTACCCTTCACAATGGGAGCTATACTTGGTGAAGAATCTTTCATCGAAAATTTCTCTGAAACTTTATTGATATAGGTTTCTTGAGATAAACCTAAAATGCCTTTAAATTTGTCTCTATGTATCTTAATGCCAATGTTACAAGATGCATCACCCATGTCCTTCATGTCAAAGTTCCTAGAGAGAAACTATTTCACCTCATGCAACAAACCCTTATCATTGGTCGTAAGTACAATGTCATCCACGTATAAAACAAGAAAACAGATCTTACTCTTACTGGCCTTCTAGTATATACATTGGAATTTAAAATACCATTGATGGGACTTGTTTTAAACTGTATAAGGATTTCTTGAGCTTGCAGACCAAATGGTCACAATCACTATAGGGGAATCTTCAGGTTGTTTAATGCAAGGATTGTGATTTCTCTTTTCGAGTTAATTTCAGTTTCCTGATTTTAAGAAATATCTCAAGAAATATTTTGGTGTGTAAAGAAAAAATGTAAAATTTTTTGAGGATAAATGAAATATATAATGAATTTCGAGGGCATATTAAATACGTGAAAAAAATAATATGCAAATAAATAAATGTATTAAACACATTAAATGAAACCAAAATACCTATAATTAGAAAATCATGGGGTAGTTTAAAAAATCAATATATAAGTAGAAGAAGTGATAATTAGAAATTAGAGGGTGGTTTCAAAAATAATAAATAATTAGAATAAATGATAATTAGAATAAAAAAAAGGAGGTCAAATTTTACGAAAAAATCCCGAAATTGTTTTTAAAAAATGTAAATTTTAGTAGTTGGTATTTTTACGAATTTACGAAAAAAAAACCTTTGAAATTTTTCAAAAAAAATGTAATTTTTTTCTCGCCATTTTTCTTTTCTTAATTTCAAATAAATGAAAAATTCAGCGTAATTTCGCGAAATCACAATCCTTGGTTTCATGTAAACCTCTTCGTCTAGATCTCCATTGAGAAATGTCGTTTTCACATCCATATACTCCAAGTCAAAATGTGCTACTAATGCCAAAATGATGCGCATGGAATCTTTCTTAGATACAGAAGAGAATGTCTCCATGTAATCGATTCCTTCCTTTTGAGTGAATCTTTTAGCAACGAGTCTCACCTTGTATCTCTCAATGTTGCCCAATGAATCTTTCTTTGTCTCAAAGACCCATTTGCATTCAATGGCTTTTGCACCATTGGGCAACTCAACAAGACCCCGGACTCGCTTACTCTGCATAGAATTCATATATTTATTTATGGCATTGGTCAATAATTCTGATTCCTTGCAACTTATGGTTTGTGAAAAGGACTCGGGATCCTTTCGACTCCAATGTTGTAGTCAAATTCTTGTAGGTACATAACATAATCACTAGGGATTGTTGATCTCTTTGTTCTAGTAGATCTTCTTAATGTTGTACCATTATCTTCCTGAGAAGTATGTGGTTCAATCGGTTGTTCAAAAGTTCTTGGCAACTCTTGAACTACCTAATCTACTAGAATGTTGTAAGTAGCTTGTGGAGTTTCAATGATTGCTCGTTTAATACTAGTTTGTACTTGAGGAGTGCTGTAAGCAATGACCAATCTATCAATTGAGGTGGAAGGTTGAGATTTTGAATGATCATTCTCAGAAACTATGTTCCTGGTTTGATCACTCCCACTGATCACTTATCAAGTCATTATCAAGAAACTTTGCATTTATTGATTCCACAATCCTAATGCTGTGAGATGGACAATAAAATGTGTACTCTTTAGACCTTTCAACATATCTAATGAAATACCAACTATTGGTCCTTGGGTCCAGTTTCTTTTCTTGTGGATTATAAATTCTTACTTCAGACAAGCATCCCTAAATGCGCACATGTTGCAAACTCGGTTTCCAACCTTTCCATAACTCGAATGGCGTTTTTGGAATAGCCTTGGTTAGAACTCAGTTCAATATGTACAGTACTGTCTTAAGTGTTTCAGTCCACAAGGATTTAGGAATATTGGAGTTGTTTTGCATACTCCTCACCAGGTCCAATAACGTTCGGTTTCTTCTTTCTACCACACCATTTTGGTCTGGTGAACCAGACATGGTGTATTGGGCAACTATACTATTTTCTTGAAGAAACTTTGTGAATGGACCATGTGCTTGTCCATCATCTGTGTATCTACCATAACATTCTCCACCTCTATCTGATCTCACGATCTTAATTTGCTTCCCACATTGTTTCTCTAATTCAGCCTTAAAGATTTTAAGGGCATCTAATGCTTCGTTTTTGTTATGAAGCAAGTAGAAATACATGTATCGTGAATAATCATCTATAAAGGAGATGAAATATCTCTGACCATGTGAATCCATGTTTGGACTACATATGTCAGTATGTATGATCTCTAATATGTCTGAACTCCTTTTGCACCTTTCTTTTGACTTGTTGATCTGTTTTCCTTTAATGCAGTCCACACAAGTTTCAAAATCAATAAAATCAAAATTACTAAGCACCCCATCATTTACTGATCTCTTAATTCGCTCATATGTTCCAATATCTAGTATCATAACTTAAAGGAATCCTCATTCATAACATATCTTTTAGTACCAGTGTGAACATGCATATAAGTGGTATCATTTTGTAAATCAATAGAGAAAAGACCATCAGGCAATGTACCATTCGCAATAAGATTAGATTTATAAAATAAATTGAAGATGTTTCTATAAAATTAAGGGAATAACCCAAAGGTACAAGTCTTGAAACTGAAATCAAATTCCTAGAGAAACTTGGAATATAAAATGTATTTTCCAAAGTTAAAATAAAACCACTACTTAAAACTAAACTGCACATTTCAATAGCCTCCACATGTGAATGCATCTTGTTTCCTGAATAAATGTCTTGCTCACTTCCCATTGGCTTCCTTAGGTTTCACATACCCTGCAAGATATTTGAAATATGGATTCTAGAACTAAAATCAATCCACCATGTGTAATAAATAACATCAACCATATTAGATTTGTAACAAACAACTGAGATTGGATTACCTTTCTTCTCAAGCCATTTCTGAAATTTGGCGGATTCCTTTTTCATGTGTTCCTTCTTTTTACAGAAGAAATACAAGGATTCCTTCATAATATCAGCCTGGGGAGGTATTTTACCTTTCCCCTTCTTATTTGGCTTGAGCTTTGTCATTTCCTCGTGTTGCCAACACTTTCTCCCAGTTCCATTACCAGCCTTCCTTCCTCTTGAACATCCATGGTCATGAGTTCATTGATTGACCAATTGTCTTTATGTGTGTTGTACGATATTTTGAAAGGCTTGTATTGCGGCGAGGGAGTATTTAGGATATAGTGCACCATGAAGGATTCCAACATCTCAACCTCGAGATTCTTTAATTGAGCCATAATGTCCCTCATCTGCATGATGTGCTCACGCACACCTTTCGCCTCATGGAAGAGAACTTTATGATTAGGGTGCTTGCAAGTGCCTTATCTTAAGTAACAAATTGATCATCCATGGCCTTCAGCAAATTACGGACCTTCTCATGTTGATCGAACGAGCCATGTATATCAGTAGACATTTTAGTCTTTATGAACATCACACTTAGACGATTAGATCGCTCCCATTATTCATAAAGCACAATGTTTTCTGAAATGCTGGTATCGGTAACTGCAGGTGGTTTGTAATGACTCGATCCGCACAGTAAGATATTGTCCGCTTTGGGCTCAACCGGCCCGCACGGCTTTAAAATGCCTCTTACTATGGGGATCAAACCTCGCACATATGTAGCACATCACCATCCCGCACCCAGGCGATGTGGGACTATGATCTCCCCTTGGTAGCTAGTCCAACCCCTCTTGGGATCCACAGGCCTGTTGGGCCTATTGGGCTCCAACCCTCACCCTCCCCTTCAGGTCCGCCCACGCAAGGGTCTCACGATCCACCCCCCTTAGGGCCCAACGTCCACATCGGCACACTTCCGGCTGGGTCAGGCTCTGATATCATTCTGTAACGACCCGATCCGCACAGTAAGATATTGTCCGCTTTGGGTCCAATCAGCCCGCACGGCTTTAAAAGGTCTCTTACTATGGGGATCCAACCTCACACATATATAACACATCCCGCACTCAGGCGATGTGGGACTATGATCTCCCCTTGGTAGCTAGTCCATCCACATGCCTATTGAGCTTATTGGGCTCCAACCCTCACCCTCCCCCTCAGATCCGCCCACACAAGGGTCTCACATGGTCCGTATTTTCTAGTTGTATAATCAATGTCCATCCACCCTAAATGGAGCATGATTCTCCTTTTCCATACTCCATAGTTATCACCCTTAAGTTCGGGGATATCACAACGAATATTAAAGAAATTTGCAAGTTGACTTGCTTCATAAAATTTTAAATACATGCTTATGTTAAAATTGAGGCCTAAATAAATTTCATGCTTTACCAATATAAATCATGCTAAAATTGAATCTAATGACATAAAAATTGCATGTGGGGTAAATTTTGTTAATTCAAGTAGATTCAAGTATGCCATATGATATAATTATTAAATCATGTACTTAATTCATTATTTAGTGGGTATATTGTGAAAATAATATGATATTCTATCATAAATTTTACAATAAAACTATCAAATTGTATTCCAATCTATAATTCTTGTGGGTATATTGTAAAAAATAATTTGAATATTTTATCCTAATTAATCATATAAATATAATAAAAATTCATGTGGGATAAAATTTGTTATATTAAGTATAATTAATTACAATTAATGTCTACAATTCTTATGTGATCCCAAACATAACATAATATATAATTTTATTTAATTAAAGATGATGTGACTAATCCTTAATTAATAAAAATTATATGGATCACTAGCCATTAAATTCTCCAGAATAAAAATTAAGGTATCATGAGAACAATTTTCTATTGCATAATTAATAGAATTAAAAGTACAACGTGTTGTATTATGCACTAAAATGTTCTTATAAATTAAGAACCAAACATAATATAATTAATTAATGCAAATTAAGTATGAGCAAATAATTATTATAATTAGAATTGCATACATTATATAATCAACTGAAACGACATGTCATTTGCTGAGTTTGAAGGCAAAATGACGTTCATTTTGGTCGACTTCTTCAACCTTGAGCTTGGGTCGTTTCGACCCGGTTTCGACTCGAAATGAAAACCCGACAGTTTCTTGGTATTTTGGGCACCAAAATTGATGTTTCAAATCACAAAATTGTTAGAAATCTAATTTCCTAATTGATGCAGTCAATTTTTGCTCCCTGTTTTGACCATGTTCCTGCTGACCTGCACAAGTAACGCACGTGAGCCACAGACCACCGTGGGGTGGCCGATGGCACTCCGATGCTAAAGTCAAACACGGATCTGAGGAAGGTGTAATGTTGTAACAGGGATTTTTTAGCGTACCTTAGCTTACCAACCTCATGTCTTATTTATAATGCAAGGAGTCCTGGTTTAACCAGACCATCGTAAGCATAGTTTAGGGAGGAGATCTTCATGGAGATCTCTCTAATTAAGAATCGTGTTGTAGAAGTGAAGTTCCTTGTTAGCTCTGCACTCCTAGATACGCAGGAGATAGTTTCCAATCCAAGAGCAATCCGTAAAAGGGAATTTCTCTGTGTGAAAAATACTTTGGTGTTTGCTTCCTAGTTGGAAGCAAAGAGTAGTTGTAGTTGCTCGTCCGAAGTTGATCCTCGAGATACTTGCCTGAAGAGGGCTTATGGGTATTAAGAATGGTTGTGAAACGTGTGGGCTTAGCATACTATGAGAATCTGGGTCCGCTGATCGGACTGAAGTTGAGTGGGCTTAGATCCGCTTGGGCTGGATTTGTGTTGGTTCGATGCTTGAGCCCGTAGTTCCTTGAGATCATCATGACACGTGTTCGGCTCAGGAGTGTGACCATTTTTATGTATCATCAGCTACTCCCCCCGAGTTAGTGGGTCGTCACATCGGTTCGTTAAGTCATCTATTGAAGGGATGCAGAGTTTATGATGATTGAGTCTGAATCGTTGCTTGAGCCACACGCTGCATTAATTGGGCATGCGTTGGTTCGGCGGAAACTTGTCCTCTACATAGGTCATCCGCAGTGTTGAGGCTGGCCTTTCTGCTTCATTTGCTTTTGAAGATATTGTTCTAAAAGGTTCGTTATTGTTTTAAAAGGTTTGTTCGTCTTCTTCATGGCTCGAGAAAACCTTCTTGATGACGTTGTTCTGGCTAAGGGCCTAGACTTCTTTGAAGATAGGTTGTTGTCCGAGCCTGGTCTCACTGAAATCTGTGCAAGGTTTGGAATTCCTGAAAACTTTCCGTTGTACCTTCTATCGGGCGACTAGACGCCAATGTTGGCTCCAGCCGATTTCATCTGTTTGTATCGAGGGATGCTTCAAACTAGAGTGTGTTTCCCGACTCTGAACGTGATTTGGGAGTTCTTGGATTTCTTGGGGATTCCTTTGGCTCAGTTGGGACCTAATGGATACATGATCATTCTCATGATTCTGCTAAGTGCTAAGGAGGCTGGTGTTAGCGTGACTCCGCGGGTGATCCAGTTGCTAACCTCTCATCGGCTGAAGAGCAATGTTGTCTTTAAGATGATGTCGCCGAAGTGCTTCGATAAACTGCTTGATGATTTCAAGTTCTAGTAGAAGTGCTACTTCTTGGCTCCTGCGGATTTGAAGTATTTCTGGTGCAAGGTCATTTGCTTGAGCGACAGTTCAAGTCGCTTCATAAGCTCAACTCCTTTCCTGTGACTTTGATGTGTGTGATAGCAGTCTAAATGATCATTGCATATGTTCTTTTGCAGGAATGTTTCCCACTAATCCTCTTACTTTATAAAAGCAAACCACCATGGAGGCATTATGCGTCATGGCAAAAAGGGAGGCGGTGATATCATAAGAGTTTCCAATTTTGTTCGTACTAGGTTGTGGGACAATTGGCACATCGCCCCCACTTTGTATCGAGAGTTGCGCATTAAGCTGGAAGAAGGGGCCCCTTCCAGGAAGAGAAAGGCTAGTAGGGCCAAGTCTCCCATTTTGTTTGATGTGAAGGATCCATCTGAGATGTTTGCTTCCTTTGTGAGAAAAAAAGCCTGCGTTACGCCTGAGCCGTCTTTGGCACGACCTGCTCCGTTGAGAGAGGAATGCGAGTCTGTTAGGCTTGTTTAGGTGAAAAGCAATGTTCCTGGCTTGGAGATATATTATTTGTGGTTGGCGGGAGTTGTTGATTGGTCGAACCTTAGTAACACGTAAGTTGAGGCTCTGAATGACCGTCTAGTGTGGGTTGCAATGGCGATTTCTACTGGAACTGATTCATGTGGGGCTGCTCGGTAGAGGGCTCTGTTGAAGATTCGCCTAAGGCGGTGGAATTTGATCACCCCACCGTTGAAAGTGGTCGTGGTACCGGCCGTGTCTCTTATAGTTCGCATTGCTCACCGTCTTGTTCTAGGCCATAACTATAACTATTGGTAGGTCCTTTGGATACTTTGGTCCCTCCTCTGCCTTCAGATCCTATTGAATCGTCTCGTAATAAATGACCGGTCATTCTTGACAAGGGAAAAAGCCATGGAGGAGAGTCTGAGGACAGTGGTGACCGTAAAGGGTGGCGCTGGAATAGTTCCTGATCAGGGAAAACTTCATCCTGATACATGGATAAGTTTGTTTCACATCGAACTTGGTGAAAATGAGCTCACATGTATGGCACCAAGAGGTGGATGTTGAGTATGTTTGAGGAAGCAAACAAGCAAGCGTCAAACCTGGCTGATGGACCACGCTCCAAAACCCGAGGAGGATATGCTGGAAGAGTGTGCGGACAAGGGTTTGAAGTATCTTATGCTTGGTGTGTCTCATATGAGCCACGTGACCGTTGTTGGGACAGGAGTAGAGGCGGCTTGCAAAAGAGCATATACCTTGAAGTGTCTCTTCTCACACGTGCAGACGTTGTATTCTGATGCGTTCCACGAAATTGATCGGCTTAAGAAGCAGGCCGAAGAAATGCAGTCAGATCAATCAATTGCGGCCGCTGAGGCTCAGAGGGGTTGTCTGAAGAACCTTGAGTGTAATCTGACCGAGGTAGTGTTCGAGAGAGACAAACTTAAGCAGGAGTTGAGCCGATTCTGCCTAGAGGTCGAGGTTGCGCAGGAAGCTGCGGCTAAGGCGCATTCTAAGCTACAGTCCTTTACTGTGGAGAGTGCTTCAAAGGGAGCTGACTGGGCTCCTGAGAAGCAACAGTTGGAATTTGATGTGGAGTTCTATGCTCGAGAAGCGATGAAGGTCGAAGACCAACTCGAACTGGGATTGCATGAACTTAGTGTTGTGAAGAGAAATCTAGCCACAGAGCAGTTTCAGGTCGATGCGCTAACTAACAAGTTGGAGCTACTGGAGTGTGACCTTATTGATGAAAAAGTGCAAGAAGAAGAGCTTCTCGAAGAATAAGGTAAATGTGAGTTCCGCTGGGTTGCTCATGGCCAGCTGGAGCTGTTGGCACTAATGAAGGAGGAGCATCGAGAGTGGGATCTTAGCTGTTACAAGAAGATGTCATATGTGGACTTATCTGTTACCTCTGAGTCGTCGGGCGAGGAGGATAGCTCGATCCCTAACGTCCAGGTCGAAGCGCGTACAGATTCAACTTCTGCCCATGTTCCTCCTAGGCTTAGCTCTTATGTTTTTGTACCTTCTCCTGATTAGGAGCAAACTTTGTGTGTTCATACACTTTTTGTCTTCGCCATTAATGAAATCAATATTTTTCATTTCGTACTTGGCGTCTCTATTGTATGTTTTTTGTTTTGCCTTGTCATCTTACTATGACAAAGGTTGGTTGAATCAATAGGACATAGGCTGGTTGAATCAATAGGATGTTGTATGGTCTGTTTGCAACAGAGAGCTTGATCGTTTTGTATTGTGAATGACTCGGGGTCATTGTTGCACAGTTATGTCTGATAGCGGGCATGTTGCGAACAGTTTAATTGGGGGTTCAGTCACTCGAGTTGTGTCATGTCCCATAGGTAAGCTATTTGAGTTTTTTCTTGTTTGTCTGACTGAACGGCTGTAGCTATTGCCGCAGGCAAGATGTGGTAGCCGAAAATACGTGTCAGAGTGTTCACACCGAGTCAGGTGCCATAAGCTCGGGTTGGCGTCCTAATTAGTTTTCATCTGGGCACCAATTGTACTATCCTTGTATCAGCACGAGTGGAATTTTTCTAATGTTAGAATGTCAATCCGTTTGAGCGTGAAGGCGCTGACTCAGCTAAGCTCATATAGGTCATCCGCAGTCCCGGGGGAGAGCGAAGGTCGTGTGGAGAGTTGTTTGAGATTCTCACATTTCAAATCGTTTATGACTCAGTAGAGCGGTCGATAGATTCAAGGAGTAAAGGTTTGGCAATCAGGCTGAAATGCAATGGTCTTGTGGCAAGCCGTCAGAATCAGTTCGAGACTGACTAGGCTTCCACCTTCCAAATTATTTATGACTGAGCAAAGTGGTAGAAAAATTCAAGGAGTAAAGGTTTAGCAACCAGGCTGAAGAGTAGTGGTCCCGTGGCAAGCCGTCGGAATCAATTCGGGACTGACTAGACTTCCACCTTTTGAACCATCGACACCCTCCTCGCGCGGTGGAGGCTACGTGTCTGAGAGGGGTTTGGCGACCACGCTGAAGAGCAGTGGTCCCGTGATGAGCCATTGAAATCAGTATGAGACTGACTAGGCTCCCACCATCCAAATTATCTACAACTGAGTGCACCAAGCTACAAATTTAGGAGAGTTCGGTGGCCATGCTGAAAGCAGTGGTCCCATGGAAAACCGTCGAAATCAGGTCGTGGTTGATTGGATTCCCAACTTCTAGACTATCTACACCCTCGCAACACGGGCTACAAGTCTAGGTTTGGTGATTTGGTGACCACGCTGAAAAGTAGTGGTCCCGTGGTGAGCCATCGAAATCAGTCCAGGACTGACTAGGCTCTCACCTTTCGAACTGTCTACACCCTCGCAATGGGGGATACAAGTCCATGTTTTGATCATAAATTTTTGTTGTTGGTCATTACCAGCTAGGCTTACCTGATTAGGTTCAACGAACATTGATCGCGAATGGGGCAATGATCCCTGGCAAGTCATCGTCACCAGGCGTGGCAACACTGATTAGACTCCCACTTCTTAATTCGTTGACGCCTTCACCAAGCAAACTAGGTGTCAGGGTGAACTAGAAGCTATCGTTATAGTGTTAGCTGACTAAGCTTGCCCAGTTTGACCAGAGGTTCCGCCCGCTGAGGGGCGTGCGGACCTAGTGGTTTAGGGTGTAGACGAAGTTACCTTAACTCGGCGAGTGGTAAAGTCTGTACGTCAAAGTTGACTAGGATCCTCGAGTGCTTGTGCCAAGCATGCGACAGGGTGTTGTTCGGATAACAGGCTGAGCCCATGGGCCCGCAGAGGAAGGGCTAGGGTTTCATGCATGGTGTGCTATGTGTATGGCATAGATCACGCGGTGACACGTGTATGGTGTAGGTTGTGTAACGTTTGAGTATATCAATTACTCTCCCTCAATTGATGGGGTTGCGTGCAACATCATTAATTATTGACGTGATCTGTGTGCACTTTCCTTGGGAGCCGTCGTCTTTCATTTTCCCACACGGCATTCAATGTTTGGCAGTTAATGCTGGAATGCCCGTTTGGTGAACCATGATGTCTATATAATGGTATTTTCCAATCGTTGTAGACATCATCATTTGCTGAGTTTATTTCCTGTAATGTTTTTGTCTGGAGAATATGCTTTGGGTTTTTCAAAGGCTGAGGAAAACGCTTTGGGTTTTCCAAAGGCTGAAGTTGGATTTTCATCACTGGAGTTTTCGAAAGTTCTGATGTTTACCTCAACCAGGCATGGTGATAGTTGTTATGCATGGTCACCTATTGTGGGTGGGCACGTAGTTAATCCACTGAGGTCTCGTAATCTCTTATCATATCACAGATAAGTAGTGTGGGTAGTTTCCCAAGGGAAGGGTTTGTCTTTTATGTACACGTGCCTTATCGTTGTTCCTAGATGTTTGATCTTAGAGATAGCATCTGCGTCCCATTTCATGGCGGCTGCCTCCACCACTTCTCGATTAACACTGTCGTCTGCCTTGCGTTGGAAGTCGGCATCCGGGTTGAAGGTGGAGTCAAGTATGGCCTGTTGGAGTGGGCCTTTGATTCCCAAATTTTCCATTATCCCTTGCATGGGAAGGTGTATGCATTTCGAGTTTACCTGATACTCGTCCCAAGTTCGCAAGTTTGAGAATTGGGTCTGAGTCTTCCCAGGTACTCCTGGTTGTTGATTTTGTCCCCCTGCAGACCATATTTGAAGGCAACGTTTCGTGGAACATCCCTTCACTCTGTTTGTGTCGCTTGCGGGACCAGACAGTCTGAGCAAGTCCACACTCCATTCTGATCAGATGTTTGCAGTATGTAGTCTTTTGTACCAGTCTCAGGGCGTTTGTAATATGTAGGCTTTTGTATCCGCCTTAGGGCATGTAGTCTTTTGTATCCCCCTCTAGGTGCTTGTTGTTACATCTTTCCAATAATCAATAGAGTTTATTTATGAAATTCTTGTTTTAGTTCTTAAATGATTGCGAATCACATAAGTCTCTTAAAAACTCTAAACTCAATATTGACTACGGAAAGGGAAACAAACAACTTAAAGCAAACTAATTGTTGATGGAGATAAACTGATCTTGGCCTCGAAGCGAATTGGGATAGCTTTCGCAGATCATTTAGCGGACTGTTGAGGCGTTACATAGGTCACTGAAGAGCAAACCTTGTAGAGGGGCGGATCTCGCACCGACAGAATGTCGGGGGATGTGTTCCCTCTTGCCATTACCATTACGACTCGTTGGGGGGAGAGTTGACTGCCCCTGTATCGTTCGAAAATGGTGTCACTTCGCCTTTTGGCCTTGCACTGGGTCAGGCTGCTCTGCATGATGTAGTTGAATATGGGAGCATTCTATCTGTATCAGTGTGGCATAGTGGCAACCTCGTGTTGTAGGTTAATATCCACGTATTGTCATTTCTGGTTTTTAGCAATATGCTTAACAAGCTGGAGAATGGTAGATACCACTGCTTCCATTTGGTGTAGTCACAATCTTCCCAGGATGAGGTTGTATGACGATGGTGTGTTTACCACCATGAAGTTTAGAAATAGGACCTTCTTCAGCCGCAGTTCTCCAGCTACCGTGGCTAATCTTATCTTTCTGATGGGAAAACATTCCTCCCTGCTGAATCCGATCAGCGGGTGCTCTGATGGCACTAGGTTTTCCTCATTGAGGTCCATGCTGCGGAAAGCATTGTAGAATGGAACGTTGAGTGAGCTTCCTGTGTCAACGAGAGCTATCTTCACTTCCTACTTTGCGATGGAAACGGAGATGACCAAGGAGTCGTTGTGCAGTGGGCAGACTCCATCGAGGTCCTTGTCAGTGAAAGTCAAAGTGGGAATGGGGTTCTAAATTTTCAAATAGCAAACGCGTTTGTCTTCATTTGCGGGTTGTGTTCGCATATCCAGCAGAGTCCGCTTGTGAGACTTGTGCGTCTGGTCTTCATTCGGTCCGACTCCATGAATGACGTATATTATCTCAGAAGTCTCATTCTCTATCTCTTTGATCGAATCCTCCTGTCCCTGGTCTATTTTGGCTGCTTCATAGACTTCAAGAAGTCTTTCAATTTGCCCTTGTGGATCCAATGTTTTACTTCATACCTTAGACTTTTGCAGTCATTGGTGTTGTGGTTGCCTTCCTTGTGGTACACACAATACTCGCCGTGGTCCCTTCTAACAGGGCCTCCGCGTGTTTTAGGGGGCCACTTCATTCCTCCCAATTTTTCATGGAGTTGAGTACATCCGACAGACTAGCATTTAGTTGTGTCACAGCTTTGGATCCGACGCAATTGGATGACTTCTCTGGCTTGGGACAATAAGAATCCAATCTGTTGTAAGTGTGTTTCCTCTTGCTCTGCTCTTTATCCTATTATCTCTTTCCCTCCTTATTGTCTATAGAAGCCGAGGGCTTCCTGTTGCCTTTGGTCTATCTCTTAGCAGTCCTTGACTCCTCCAGAGTGATGTGTCTCTAGATGCTCTTGAGGAGTTTTGCCATGTCCAGAGGGGGGGGGGGCTCCAAAGTAAGTATCAAAGAGTTATCCCTCTTTGAGGCCCATAGTGAATGTCGTCACAGTTGTATTGTCACTGCACCCGTCGATGAGGGTCGGCTCGTTGTTGAAGTGTGAAACATACTCTCAGAGCATCTCGCCAAACCTCTGCCTTAGAGAGAGTATGTAGTGCTAGCCTTTTTGAAGTGCTGACTTCCAATGAAACGTCTCAAGAAATTTTTCGCCAATGTTTTGAAGGAGTCAATTGACTTTGGTGGAAGGCTATGGAACCATGTCAATGCAGGGCCTTTAAGACTGGTGGGAAAGGTTTTGCACATGACATATTCAGCTTCATCTTTGAGCACCATTACGTGCTGGTAATGGGGTAGATTATCGAAAGGATCGGTGGTTCCATCATAGGAATTAAGCTTCGGGGGAGTGAACTTTCTCGGAAGTGCTTCACTCATGATTCGGTCCACAAATGGTGGGACGAAGAGGCAATATAGTATGTCTGGGGTCATGCGTTCCTCTGCGGAGAGGGTTCCCGGGACCGAGCCTCTCTGTCCCGGCGGCTGGACCAGCTGCACAACCTCGCTTAGTCCAATGCGAAATAGCGGGGGCCTAGTTTTCCTGCGCTTGCTCCCTTTCGTCCATTGGAGGTGGAGGTCTGTGTTGTTTTTGGTCTCCATTGGCAGCGGGTGGATTCAGTCATGTGAGTGTCTCCACCGCCTTGATAACCTGATGTATTTGAAATGCTAGCACCTCAATTCTGGGGTCTGTCGTTGGTGTAGGGGCGTCAGTAGGCTGCCCGTGCATGGTAGGAACTGGTATAGGGACAGCCAGAGCGTTGGACGTGTCCCCTAGTTCGTTTTTGCGTGACCTATTGGTCACCATCTCTCTAGGGTTTGGTAGAAAACGACGCTTAGTGTAAAGTTAAGAACTATGTCGTCGCCATGGACGACGCCAAATTGATGTAGTGTTTTTTTGCTCCGTGGGGTGGTCGATGGCACTACGATGCTAAAGTCAGGCAAGGATCTGAGGAAGGTGTAATGTTGTAACAAATATTTTTAGCATACCTTAGCTTACCAACCTCATGTTTTATTTATAGTGCAAGAAGTCATAGTTTAACTAGGCCATCGTAAGTGTAGTTTAGGGAGGAGATCTTCTTGGAAATCCCTCTCTAATTAAGAGTCATGTTGTCGAAGGGAAGTTCCTTGTTAGCTCTACACTCCTAGATACATGGGAGATAGTTTTCAATCCAAGAACAGTCCATATAAGGGAGTTTCCCTGTGTGAAAGATACTCTGGTGTTTGCTTCCTAGTTGGAAGCAAAAAGCAGCTATAGTTACCCATCCGAAGCCGATCCTCGAGATACTTGCCTGAAGAGGCTTATGGGTATTGAGAATGGTTGTGAGACGTGTGGGCTTAGCATGCTATGAAAGTCTGTGTCCACTTGGTCGAACTGAAATTGAGCGGGCTTAGATTCGTGTGGGCTAGATCTGTGTTGGGTCGATGCTTGAGCCCGTAGTTCCTCGAGATCATCATGACATGTGTTCGGCTCAGGAGTATCTTCACTAATGATTTCTAATTTCTTTGCACATAAAAACAACTAGAAAAAATGATTTTATTCGAAAAGAATTTCGGCAAAAACAAAGTTTTTTCCAGAGAATTTTCAAAAAGGAAAACAAACTAAGGCAGAGGTATTCATTACGGCTCTGATACCAAATATAAGGCTAAAATCGATCTAAGCATACTTATATAATCTCAAATAGCAATTAGATCAATGCGGAATAAAAATTGAAAGGATCGAAAGCGTACTTTCGACCATTGTTTGCACACATTCACACTCAAAATTTTCTCATAGTATTTTGGTGCTTCTAAACTCTGAACTCACTCAGATAGATGGTGTAAACTGTAGGGGTTCGAGCGAGAGAACTTAGGGACTAAAACGTGTATTTAAAGTTGAGTTCCCATCAAACTCACAAAATAGCTACGTGATCTGTTGCGACAAAATCAGGAACTTCATGGGTTGTAACCGTATGGAAGTGGTGGTGACTGGTTCAACGTGGACCATCTGTTGAAGTTTCAAAACTGATTCCTTAATCCTTCAGGAGCCACTTAACGGGAAAAATCCAACATAGAAAAGACAACTTTCAAAACCATAGAGAAGAAGATTTATTTCCTTTATAACACCTTAAAATATCTCTCGAAGTGTAGGGTGTCGACTAGACCTTATAATGGTCATATAGTTGTGTAGTCAACTAGACTATGTTGGTAGACTTGTGGCGGATGATACCACAAGTTCAGGGTTCAAACCTTCTGTGTTCGAACCTTCCTGGAGGAGTTAAATGGTTCTGAGATCCAATTAAACCTTGCTCGCCTTAAAAAAAACTATGTTGAAATTGAAATTTTGAATTTAAAAGCATAGTCTAATCACATGATCTTGGTCTTCAACATGATTTGTCTTCATCTCTAGCTTTGACCGACCTTTCATTTACTCGAATTGACTTGCTTTAACATTTTCTTCAACCATAAATTAGTCTTTGCAACTTCGAATTTGTTTTCATGAGTTGACTTTGCTCTTCTTGTCTTGACTCTGGTCTTTTCAACATTTGATTTGACTTGAGTCTTCATGAGTTGTATATGTTATAAATGTCCTTACAAAGCTTAAGACATATGATTCAATACATGGTTTATAACTTACACTATATATTTTTACAAAATTCGCCACTGCTTTGGAATAATTTGCAAATACATTATCATAACAATCTTCTTAATGAAAGTTTCAAACAATTGTATAACATTGTAAGAATGACATTTTCAAACTTGACCCACAAACATGACATGAATATGTGACACAATCCAAATCAAATTTGGGTGTTGAGGTGCTAATGAGGTACTAGCTTAACTGGTAGGTTTGTGGCAGATGGTATTACAAGTCATGGTTTGAACTTGCCGCCAACATTTGGAGTAGGAGGGGTTAAGGGATAAAAGAAAAGGTGTATAGAAAAGGGTTATTTCCATTTTAGCCTCATTAGTTTATGGATATTTCCCTTTGACCCCCAAAAGTTTTGTATTCTAGTTTAACCTCCATTTTAAAGTTTGATTGTTAGGTCAAATATGTTGACCAATTTCAGCCATCCATATTTGTATTAAAGAAGACCCGAGTGTCGATTTCTTCAAGATAGATACAATTTATATGTGCATCTCGAGGCAATATAAACTCATCTTCCCAAAATTCCCTGTAATATTTTTTTGTATCGTTGAAACTTCAACAGAAAATCTGAAAATCTCCTATCTGAATATCAATTTCCATTCATTTTCAATCCTTCATTTTTTCTTATTCTACCATCAAGTTAAGCCCTAAAAACTCTTCTAACTTTCCAATTCCACCACAAACTCTTCCACAACCAGCTCTTACACCTTTTGATTGGTTGCATGTCTCTTATTCCTTATCTTTTTGAATCCATATGGGAGTTGCCGAAGTTTGATTGTTAGATGGATGGGGAGAGAAGTTTCACAAAATTGTATGTAAAATAAGTTTTCTCTTAATTTCTGTGTTTCTTCTTCTTAACTCCTTAAATCTATTTCACCTTTCACTTTCTCCTCACTTTTTCTTTTCTTTTATTGTCTTCTCCAATCAAACATGCAATCCCAACCCACCCACGCCTTCAAACTATGACCATCACACCTCTCCCATGCCACTTTATCTTTTCCGTCTCCCTCCAAAACTCACCTTCTTCCCGTACTCATCCCTGCAAATTGTTAAACCATCCTCCACATCAGGCTTTAAATAAATTCACCCACATCATTAATTTGCTTTGCAACACAGGTTTATTAACCCCAATTAAGAGGGTAAAAGCATAAGGAGTTTTGGTGTTGAGGGACTGGTAGCAAAGAAGGCTTTGATGATGGTGGTGATGATTTGGTCCTGAAAAGTGAGAGTGATGTTTGACGTGGGTGAGGTAAGGAGGCTGTTGTTGGTGTGGAGGAATATGGGTGGGGCGTGGAGTGTGATGTGTTGATTGTTCAAGGTTGGATTCAATTCACAGGGTGATGAAGATGATGGATTGGTTCATTAAGAGGGTTGGATATGATGGTGGTGTTGGTAGGTGAGGTGGGTGGGGTGGGGTGGTTGTTCAAGGCGGGCTAGTTCAATTTTGGGGAAGTTGGGTTTATATTACCTTGAGATGCACATATAAATTGTGTCTATCGCGAAGAAATGGGCAATCTGGTATTTAATAGAAATATGAATGGCTAAAGCTGGTCAACATGTTTGACCCAATAGTTAAACTTTAAAATGGGTTAGACTATAATATAAAAACTTTGGGGTTCAAAGAGGAATAACCATAAACTAATGAAAACTATAAAAGGTAAATAACCCTAAAAAAACGTTTGGGTGTTGACTGTTGAGGCATCAACTCTTTTGACACGGCTATACATATATAGCAAAAACTATTAAATATATTTTTTTATATAAAAAATATGATACTAGGGTATTCACCGTGCCATTGACACGATACAAATTTAAAACTTGTCAAAACATGATCACCTTTAAGTTTTCATCTTTAATACTTACATGTTTAATCACCGCCATCAACTATTGAAGAAAAATGCCAAAAGTGTGATGACTCAGTGGTTGAGCAGTGGCAGATGGTATCATTAGGTTACAGGGTCGAACCCAGCCGGCGACATTTGGGGTGGAAAGGGTTAATGGATTAAAAAAAAATAATTGAAGAAAAATATCAAAATGTTGGGAATACTAGGTTATTCCCTATGTCGTTGGCATGATAAATAGAGTTTAGTTTATTTTAAATATCAAGATAAATAAATATAAAAATGTTGGGATGAGAATAAAACCCATGCACTCTCGGTGCTTTAAGTTCTATATGATCCGTTAGATTATTATATTTGAGTAAATCTCAGCCTTTTTTTTTATCTCAAACCTCCAAAACCATCATCTATATCTCATATAATATTTTAACCATTCCCTATATCTCATACAATAATAGAATATTATCAATATTTAATTTTATAAATTAAAAATAAATAAAAAAATATAAACAAAAGGAAATTAAATTAAGTTGAAATTAATATTAAATTTTAAATAATGATAAAACATCTCCCAAATTGTATTTAAATTAAATTAAATTATATTTAAATAGTCAAATTATATTTAATTAGTCAAAAGAAAATTAAATTGTATTTAAATAATGATAACAAATAATTATTAAAACTTGTCAAAATATGATCACTCTTGGGTTTTCATCATTTATACTTACTTGTTTAATAAATATATATATAATATAATATAATAATAAAATAGATGATCAGATAATCATCATATAATTTGTTTCAATTTAAAACACATTAAATAACTTAATAATGATATTAATCTCAGTTGAAGCGAGTTGTCATAAATTACTATTATCCTATCACACGTTCACATTCGGACGCCAATTTCCCCAACATTTACTTCCTCACTTCACTCTGGCGCATTCGAAATAGGGAGGGAAATCGCCATCATCGCAGATATCAGAGAGATGCAATGGCGACCCTCTCCAGTCTCATCCAAGAACTCCGCGAGCGGATAGCCTCTACGTCTTCCTCACCACCGTCATCCAACGGAGTCGACGATCCTCTCGTGACCCGATTCCGTACTGTCCTCCCTAACCTCCTTCACACTTACGTCCTCCCTTCTTCCTCAGGTTCTTTCTTTCTCAAACCCTCTTTTCTTTTTATTCTTCATTTCTTCAACTTTCAAATCCTATTTTATGTGCTTCCACTAAAGTCTCTATCTCTCTTCTTTGCAGCTAATGAGAAAGAAGTGGTTGCAGTGCTAAAGCTCCTCTCTTTCTCCGCGAAAAGGTTCCCTGGGGTTTTCTTCCATGGGGAGGCCCGGGCTGTGCTTCCATTTATCGGGCGTATTTTGCCTTTGTTCGCAGAACCCACATTTCGGTGAGTTGTGTTTCTTTCAAATTAAGAGTTCAGTGTTTGTGAACCTTCATGTGTGATAATCCCAAATTGAACTTGTGCATTCTTGAATAATGGAACTTTTTGGTGAATTCTTGATAGTTGAAATGTTATTGCGGCATTTGTGGTAAGAGGATGGCTAAAGATGTCAAGTTTGTGAGTTAAGCCATGTAAGTGCGTGAAAAACCAAATGAACAGTGTAAAAGCACTTTGGTGAGAGGACCTAGAGTGTGTAGGTCGCACTCTTGAAAAACCAAATGAGTTTTGGTTAGCTTAAATTATGAGTAGATTACACAGTGTAGACATGGAAATCATAATATTGAATGGGGATTAAAAAAAGTCAATAAAAGATAAATTTATTTGTATAACTAGTTAAAATTGAATTTTAATGCTAGTAATTGTCATGTGGTAAAGATTTGAAACCTTCACGATGACTTGAAAGGATTTTGTGCCAAAATGAGTGTTTAAGATCAGGTAGTTCCACAATGAGTTGGAGAGGGAGTATGGTCAAACACATCCCATGAACACAGGTTTGTTAGGCCATAGTGGATCTTATGACACCTTTACAGAAACTTTATATAAGTTGTTCAGTTCTGGGACATCATTTTAAATTAGGTTAAATGAAAAATCCCAAAGAAAATAGTGGGTTGGAACTTTGCAACTCTCAATAGTCAATATCGTTAAACAAGTCCGCAATAGAGCTTGACCTATGAAGTGAATAGGTTAGAGAAAAAAGCTTGATCGGCCAAGAGTAGATCTGAGCTCGACATATCAGCCAGATGGGTCGAGACCACCCCTCCGCCATTTAACTTCTCCTTTTTTTGGGCTCTATTTATATAAGAGCTAGGGATACTTTAGGATGATCTTAGGGTGTGTTTGGTTGAATGAAATCCTATGCGATGGAAATTTATGAGGAGACCACCTAAATCTAAGCTAATTTGAGGTTCATTCACCAATCCACCATTGCATTTTGTGGTCAATGGTGGGAATGGAAGTCCCATGAACATGAGAATCACATGTTTTTGGGACCAAAGAGTATGATTCTCATGTTCATGGGACTTTCATTTCCACCATTGATCACAAATGCAATGGTGGATTGGTGAATGAACCTCAAATCAGCTTAGATTTAGGTGGTCCCCTCATGGATTCCCATGGCATAGGATTCCATGCAACCAAACACACCCCTAGGGGTTAAGTAACATCTTTAATATAAGAAAAGAGTTATTCACATTTTCTTTTTGCATTTCTTCAAAGAGCATAAACCGGACTTTGCAAAATATCTTCGTGTGTTAAAACTAAACATAATTTGCATCACATCGCTATTGCGGCTAATCGGCTACACATGAAATGTTATTGGTTTTGCTATGCATCTGAAATCATAGAGGAGGATCATTGAGCAAGCTTTGGTATTAGAAGTTGGTTGCAAGTGGTGATCTCATTAATTGTGGATCGGGTATGGTTGGGTAAGTGCTTCAAGTAATTGTAATATGTTATTGTCTTATAGTGGATACTTTTCTTCATAGACGTAGCTCATAAAGTTGGTTATACATTTGTATATATTAAATATTAACCATGTTCTTTATGTTCTTGCAAATTTTTATATGTAGTGTTATTGTGAAAAAGTTAGATATTGAAATCCGTTTAGATCTAGAAACTCTTGAATCCATTAATGATATAAATCAATCAAGTGTTAGCAACTTCAAAACTGAGTGAGAGGGTTTGTTAAGGGAGGAGAGGAGAGGCAAGATAGACCGACAAACGAGTTAGAAGGAGGTCACACCAAAACCAACATCTTTCACTTTACTTGCGGGGTTTTCAAAATATAAAGAAGGTGCTGGCACTTGTGTGACAATTATGAATATAACACACTGAAGAAAAAGGCGGATTTTTTTTTAATAAAAGCTTAGCCGAATATTACCCTTGATCACAAGATAGCCCTTCCATCGATTCCCTTTTGTTGCTCTAATCCCCACACATGGTTGGCTTTATTTCAGCTGGTGAGACCCAAACCAATTTCCAAACAGACATTCATTTCAAGGGAACAAAAAGCCAGGTTATGTTACAGATTTGGACACGTTTGTTTTGTGCTTTAATGGTTTGGAGAATACAGAAGTGGTGAACATTGAATATATTGGATTGATGTGTAAGTTCCATGGTATGCTTGCACATTTGGAGTTGGAAAAATTTTCTGGGTGGTGAAGAACAGAGAACAAAAAGTTGTGGCCTGTATACAAAGGAGGCTAAACTGTCAACTGCATATGATTGCTCTGATTTAATATGCCTACTTACCATCCATGCAATTGGCAAATAAAGTCAAAGGGAAGGCGTGATTGAGGAACAGAAGTAGAGAAACGTTGAATTGAGAGAACTATCATGTAAGGGTACCTGCTGCAAATGATGGATGGACTGGCTATGCCGCTAAGTGTTATAATACATGTATGCTTTCTAGGAAAGTGCATTTGTGCATTGAAGCTACATGCTCTCTTTAGGACCTTACATGCCGCTCTATTTCTGCTCTCGCGAGAGTATTATACCAAAAATTTTAACAATTTTTTATATGTATCATATTCAGAATTCAATGCTTCGTTCATGTATTTGTTTTTATACCATTTTCCTTGTGTTGAGCCTTTTTTTTATTTTTTTTTTTAATTTTGGAAAATTTGACATCACCTGCAAAATAGCATGCTCTTTGTATTTTAGGATGCCTCACTTCTCATTTGTAGTGATTTTATTTGTATTTTTGTCTCTAAACTGATATTTTTATTATCTCTGTAGTTCTAGCCATGAGGAAATTTTCGACGCAATTGGATCTCTTTTGTTGTTGTTTCGGACAGGTGATCGAGAAGCTTATTGCCAGTTTTTCCTCGATGCCATGTTAGCAATTGAAGGTATATAATAGTTTGATAAGTATTTCAGAAACCATCTTATAGAAATTAAACTTTTGGTTCGTCATTCAAGGGGAAACCAAGTTTGGTACAAGATGACATGCATTCAACTATGGATCCATTTAAGTGCTTTCTATATTCTTTCCTTCAACACTGGTTGACTTGATATGCTATACTTCGAATATAGGAAAATTTGTAATACTTTTAACCCTTCAAAGTCAGTTCCCAGCAAGGATGCATAGATACGGATAGTGTGTTGTGTCGGACACGAACTTAAGCAATTTCAATAAGTAGGATTCGGCAACATGTCAAAATTTAATAATTTTATTTTGTAATTATTTCATGATCATAAATAGGCTCTACTAGAATATGTTGAGAAAAAATAGAGAAACATAAAAAAACAAATTGAGGAGATTGTGATGCTCAATGCTAGAATATGCTATATTGAATACTAGAAATGTATTGGAAAATTCTTTCAAATAAAGTGGATAAGATAACAACTCCTCTAAGTACACCGACTAAAAAAATGTTACTATTGGACGTGACGGAAACGAGTCTTAACCATGTGGGCACGTGTTTGACTTGGTCAATCCGACAGACACTTTGACCACATGTCGATATGTGTCGGTTATGTGTCTGACACGTGTCGGACTCACAAACATGAATATTTTCGAAGCGTCCGTGCATCCTTGGCTCCCAGACTCCCAGTTTATGTTATTCAATAGTGTTTCAATTCTTATATTATTATGATTTATGGCATGTTTCCATTTTCTTAATTTTACTAGCACTATTATTTTTTTGATAAGCCAAACAATTGCATTAAAACGGAGAAACAAAAGATACAAAGCTGAGTAACGAGCTCAACAAACACCGAAAAAAAAAGGAAAAGAAAAAAAGAATACAGGAAAATTTTAATTTCACAAATGAGGTATCCCCATGCAGCGGGAGGACAAGGAGGGGGAAGGAGAGGAGACCTTTCCCAAACCGCAGGCCATTGAATATACATAAATTTTGATCATGTTCCACAGCCCGGGCACTTCAAAATTTTCTGCCATTAAAATTCTTCTGCTGCTCTGCTCTTTCCATATAACACGAAGAACAATAAGAAACAGTCTGTCCCAGAACCATTTACTGGTTGTAGAGAGGCTCCTCGCATTCTATCGTTGAACCCATTGTGCAAAGTATAGGACGACAACTGGGGCTCATCTAATGTTATTTGTTATACTCCTCCAAATTGATTGTGCCAGCAGACATTGGAGGAAGAGGTGAGCAATGGACTCAGATTGTGGTTCACAAAGGGGGCATCTTTTGTGATGATGAGGGCTCTCTTTGCGAGATTATCCAAGATCAGAATTTTTCCATGAGCAAGTGTCCATAAGAAATTTTTGATGAGGGGTCAATTTTTCTAGAAAGAGCGTTGGAGAAAGGATGGAGAGAAGGGAAGAGAGAACCGGTTGCAGCAGAGTTTGTATTGCCAATCAGCTTCATGTATAAAAAATTTTTAATCATGAAATCCACTTATCATTCTCTTCTTCGAGGGAAACCCCCTGTAGGGTATTAAGCAAGTTATTCATCTCCACCTCTGCATCCCCGACTCAACGTCTAAGGTTTAGGTCCCAAGAAGGTGACCATCAGTGATGTTAGCAAAAGCGGAGACTGGCCAATCTCTATTTCTGGAAATTAAGAAAAGGCGTTTGTATTTCTCTTAGCAACTCTTTTTCCTTCCAGAACCCAATTCTTGTGCCACAATCAGCTTGAAAGGAGACCCATCACCTATTAAAAACTAGGGTAGATATTCATGATAGATTGCCATACTGCACAACCGTAAGGGAGATTGAAATTCCTGGTATTCCATCTGAAGGAGACGGATCATATTTCTTGGCAATGAAAGTTGTCCTCAAGGGCCTTCTCTGTTCCAAACAGCCATAACCATTTTCCCAGCAAGGCAATGTTCGTGTCCTCCACTCTTCTGGTGCCTTGACCTCCAAAATTCTTTGGGAGACAAACGGTGTTCCAGTAAGTGAAGTGGTATTTTTGGTCAGTCAACATTGGCCGCCAAAGAAAAATCTCGACATAGTTTCTTAAATTCACATGCAGCAGAAAACCGGAATAGACATGAGGAGAGAGTGAAAATAGGAAATGTTACGAATTTTGCTTTGATGGGTTAACCGGCCAGCCTTAGATAAGTAACGGCCTTTCCAAACAGCACGGTTCAAGTGCAGCCTCTCAACAATGGATCCCACACTGATCTACTCTTGTATTATGACCCAAAGGGAGACCAAGATAGTGAATTGGAAGAGTGCAGAAACACACCCAAAATAGCTTCCTGCTTCCATCACTTGAATATGCGGGATATCCCCAATTGGGTACTAACCTTGAGGTCGGAAACACATCAAAGTTCAAACCAAATGAGATTGCATTGAGACTTTGAAGCTTGAAATACTCTACTTCTGCCTCCAGAAAGAAGATGGTGTTGTCTGCAAATTGGAGAATTGGCACCTTCGTTCCCCATTAATGGTTTAAAAGCCTTTGATTAGATCATCTTCAACTGCTGTCCGGGTCATAATTGCCAGAGCTTTCCAACCAAAGAGAAAACCATTGGAGAGATGGGGTCTCCCTGTCTAATACCTCGAGAAGCCTTGAAGAAACCCACAATCATTGAGATTAATAGAGAACATGGCGGTGTGCATGATTACTTGAATCCGTCCTCTGAATTTTTGCCTGAAACTCTCATTTGGAAATATGGTCAATGAAAGACCACTGACCATGTCGAAGGCTTTAAAGAAATCAATATTATGAACAATGCCGTTCGAGCCTGCTAGGAGACAAGAATGAATCAGTTCATTGGCAATCAGGGGCCCATCAACTAATTGGCGACCAGGACTTGCAACTGATTCATGCAGTGAAACCAAATGATCCATTGCCTTTTGGAAGATACCACTTTGGATATGATCTTAGCAATGGAGGAAGTGAGACTAATCTGCCTACACTCTTCAATCTTCGCCGCCCATTTGATCTTTGGAATGAGGGTGAGGATGGTTGAGTTTAGGACCCAGAAAATATCTTCTGCTGGAATCGAGACCACCTTCATCAGGTCAGCATGACTGCCAGTGAAAGTGTCAATAAATTCATTTCCACCCGCCCTTGTCATCCATTCTTCCCCCACATTCGGTTCCGATGAGAACTTGCTTCTGAGTGCTGTTTTATCAAACGGTCCCTCTTAGGGAGTATAGGAAGCCAACCCCAACAAATCAAACCAAAAGCCCGGGAATCTAGTGGGTGAACAGGTCTCAGCAACAAAAGAAAAAACGGACATGGAAAGAGGAACTGCTTCTACTGTCACTGAATACCCCATCCTTACCTGGTCCATTGCACCTTCGCTCTCTCCAGGAGGTTGGCCGCCTATTCAATCCTATCCCTCCGTCTGTCCTGATATTGATTCCGGTACCCCGTGCTAGTCCTTCTCTTGCCCAAGAATACGAAACTATCATAACTCTTACAGTCCTTACTTCTACCTTCTTCTTCCCTTGATTTAGAGCGAGGAAGACCGCCCAAAAAACTCTGAAGGAAAACCATCGATCCTCGGGGCAACATCAGACGAGAGGGCCTTCATCGCAAGGAGAACTTCCTGTTCCAGAATAGATTGGTGAGAGGAAATAGATTTGAAAGGAAGAGAACGGTTTTGGACACCAATGTTCTGGTTTAGTAAACAAGTGCTTAAAGAAATGAACAATATGATCAGCAATGCTATCTCTGTCAGCGAGCAATTTTCCATCATTTTGTATAAAGAGAATGGAATTGTTGATTTGACGGTGGTAGGCCTTGCTGGAAATACTTTGAGCAAATATCCCCATTTCTACCCCATCTGACCCCTGATTTTTGCTTCCAACTAGTGTAATTCCTCCTCAGGAGTTGATCAAGATCTGTTTTTAGGGAGAGCCTCAGGTTCCACTTATCCTACGCAAGATCCCTAGATTCCTCTGTTGTGTCAAGCATTCCTTATTGGAACATCAATATGCCCAAAAACATTCACGTTGTGATACAACTCATCCGAAGCAGCAACGACTTTGTGATACAACTCAATTGCCCTGTCATGGTCTTCTCCCATTTGGACATCTACCAACTTGCCCACCCTGATTTCAAACGGCACATCACCAACACCTGTCCGAGCCGTAGGAGCATCAACACTACCCAAACCGCTAGTGGTGGAAACTAAGGACAACTGGGGGTTGAGATGTCTTGCTCAAAGAAAGAAGTTCTTGGAGAGAAGGAGAGATTTAGATCTGGCTGACAATAAATAATGAGGGACCGAGATGGATCAAAATTGCTTGAGATCAAAATGGTTACTGGATAGGGCAAGACGTCTTTTCTCATGCTTTTGCTGTCATTCTTATCTTCGGGTTCAACATCCTAAAGCTTATACTTTCCATTTAGAAAATGATGGTGTCTTCTTTTCTCGTTCTTTTGTTGTCATTTCTTATCTTCAGGTTTAACATCCTAATGGCTCATATTTCCTTAATATCCTGTAGATCTCCTATACATAGCATCAATGTGTTCTGACAAGTCAAGCTTTACGGCATCCAGTAAAGTGTCTTTGAAGTGTTTCTGTGAGTCCTTCACTGGAATTTCAGATGGTCCTGGTGAACTTCCAGCATGTTATAGACAGAAAGATGGTGCAGGCATCTTGATAGATCTCACTGGTAAGCCAAGGTGGCAGGCCTTTGCGACTTGGACCATTAAGATTGTTAACAAGTGCTTAACAGAAGGAACTCTCTATGTGGAGGGACCTCGTTAATGCATCATTTGTATCTGCTGCTGCACTC
The DNA here is from genome assembly GCA_003290165.1 of Berberis thunbergii. Taxonomy (NCBI): domain Eukaryota; kingdom Viridiplantae; phylum Streptophyta; class Magnoliopsida; order Ranunculales; family Berberidaceae; genus Berberis; species Berberis thunbergii. Next base: position 4,404 of record QNQO01003736.1, on the reverse strand, counting down.
CTTTTTATGTTATGGAGATGCTGCTTTTCATATGGTTGGTAATATCTACAACATATGGGTGTCCTTACTTTTGAGTATTTAATTGGTGTTGGGCAAAATTTACTTCCAGTTAGCTGACGGTTTGCATTCTATGGAAGGCATGTTTACGATTTTGCACGCGTTACGACAGCAGTAATGGACATTGAAATTGTTCCCAGTGAAAATCTTATTCGGTCTATGTCATCCATATTGTGTCGAAACAACAGGCCTCCCTTATTCAGGTATGTCTTCAGATGTTTGAAACTTCTTCTGTGCTGGTTGAATTTTTTACATGACAATATTTTTCTACTAGTTTTCCTTGATAGTATACTAGTTTAACACTAATATGTCAAAAAATGTTCTGGCATATGGATATCCAAACAATTATTTTGATAATAAATAAAGGAAACTTAGAGCATCTTTAAGGGATCCCCTACAATAGCCAAAAAACTTTTTTTTGGGGGGGGGGGGGCTCATGTGGAAAAATCCATGCTCCAAGGAACACCTAAAACTTCCCCTATTTTAACTTGACTTCTACCTTTCCCCTATATTTGGGGGCATCTATACCATCCCCAAATCCTAAAGAATATTAAAATATTCCAACTCTTTTAATTCCCAAATTAAAAAACAAAAAAAAACCAAAACAAATTAATAATAGTATTTTAAAAACTAGTTATTAATACTTAAAATATTTAAAAACTTCCAACTCTTTTGATTTGTCAAACTAAAATTAAGTTGAAATTAATAATAGTATAATTATAATAAATTGAAATTAATAAGAGTATAATTGAAATTAAATTGATATAGAAAAGTGGAAGATATATTTAAATAATGATGAAAAAGTTAAAATAGGGAATATGGTTGGAGTGATGAAATAATAGGGGATCCCTAAATTTAACTTTTGGTTAAAATGAGGATGGTTGATCCCCAATTTTAACTTTTTACCCTTGGAGATGCTCTTATAGAGGAACAAGGGTACAAAGTAGTTAGAACAAACCAACTCCAAACTGTAGAAATATGATCTTAGAAGACTAGGGATTGCAACTTGACCCAGTTAAACAGGTAAGTGACTCAGCCTACCGGGGCGAGCATGGGACAATGTAAACTGCTAAGAGGCAAGCTGGCATAGAGAAATGAGTCTAAGCCCAAATCGTTCATATCGAAGTTGGGCATAGGGTTCCAGACCTGAACTTGATAAGCTTATATAGGGGGGCCAGCGGGCAGGACTGAGGGACACATTTTTGACATAAATAGTTTATAAGTGTTTCCCATCATTCAATTCTTGAGCATCCAGGGGCTTGGAGAATTTTGGCAGAGCTGAATTGTTGATGCGCTTTTCAAGCCTAATTGTGTGGACCTTGAGACTGAAAAACCAAAAAGTTAATTGTTAATCAAGAAATTTGTCTCCATCACCCCCAATCATCTTTCATGTCCTCTTACTCTCGGTATGAATAGAGAGCTGTAGTTGACCTGCATATGCCCTGAACCATCCTTCTTGGGAGTCAGTAAGGCTGGAACTTTGTAATGAAACGTCCCTTGTGAATCAAATAAGTAATTTGTCGCTGGGAGTTCTGTATGCTCTGCTAGTGTCCCGTGCTATAATATAATGGACCTGATTAAGGAGGGTGCACCAGGGATGTCAATAGCATGTTGAATATCTCTGAGAAGATTCACACTTCCAATGACCCTCTATCCACAAACATCAGCATAGAGGTCTAAGTATATCTACATAGTTGGAGAAATAGGTGTAATGGAGCAGTTAAAGAATCAACAATAACCTAAAATATACAAACGCGCTGACTGAACTGCCGTGGACATCTCAGAGATGACAGTTTTCCATGGGAATTACTGTAGAACAAACCTTTTCATGATTTTCTCCAATCAATAAAGGGACCAAATTTTGGTTGTTGCTTTCATTGTCTTCACACTCTAGAGGTTGTCCTGGTGCAAGAAGGCCAAAACTCTCATTGTAAAATCTCTGTTGTAGAAGTAGTAACTTTGCCTCTTGTAAATACTGCCCATAAGGTCTTAGAAGAGGTTGAGGTAAGTAAACATAGCACCCAAGGGTTTGAATTGGGCCGACAAAGTTCGAATCACTATGCCATCCTGCCGGTTGACTTGTGTGTAAGGGCAAGTGTGGCTGGAACGAGTCCAGCTAACTATTCAGGTGCCTTTTGAGGCCTTAGGGGTCTATCCTCATCTTCTGGGCTGATGATTTCATTGAAGATGACTGACATTGAAGACGACTGTCATTGAGAGAGCCAATGGGGTACTAGCTCAGCTGGTAGGCTTGTGGTAGATGGTACCACAGGTCCAGAGTTCGAACCCTTTTGGCGCATTTGGGTTGGGAGGGGTAAGGGATATAAAAAAAGAAGAGTGTCACTGAGAGAGATTGAGTTGGTGGGGTTAAAGGCTGTACGAGGTGTTGTGTGGTGCAAACATGTTTTCTTCTCCACCCTCTTCATCATTGTCTCTGCAGGGGTTAATTGAACAAGAGGGAACCCAATCCAAAATTCCAAATAGTTTCATAGCCATTCCCAACAATCAAAATCTCTCTGATAACAAGGTTATGATACAACCTCTAGCCAGAAGCAATTGTTGAGGAGACCATCAATAAAAAGTGACAATAATTTTCAGTCAATACTCAAAGATCAAACAAAGAACCCCTAAAACAAAACTTAGAACCCTAACTTCTTCCCTTATTCATCGAGACCAAATCTGAATACGAAAGCCAGCAATGCCTTCTTTTCAATTTTTTAACAAAGCATTTTGGACCCACAGATAAAATATATAATATGGGCAAGGCTGAGTCCTCCACGCATAGTATCCACAATTATATGTATGTGCACCCTACGTGCTAGTATTTCAATTGAGAAACCTATTAACTTGACTTTCTTGCATACTTATCTTTTTGGGACATCATTCATGGGTTGATCTTACAGAAACACAGTCTATGATTCCTCCATGGTGCTTGTCTCCATGTACTGCACTCCAATTGTTCAGATGACATTGTTGAGATCACTGCTGGAGATATAGTCAGTGCGTTCTTTCAATCATTGCTAAGCACCGAAAGCGCTGAGCTCAAGGTGAAACTCTTTCCATTAATTACTTGACATGGAAATTCAATTATCCCGACTCCACCTCCATTTCTTCGTAGTTGATGTACTACTGGCGTCCAATAATTTGAATGCACAGATATCTTAGTTGTTTCAGGATTGTTGTTTCAGGTCGCATTGTGCAACGCATACATAAGAGTTGCTAAAACCTGTCCCCTGCATATCTGGAGGCCGGAACTTCTTATTAATATGCTCTCTTCCTTGAAACCTTGCTTCCCACTCATTGATGTAATTCGAGTTACCATAGATATACTTGTTCGTGAGCATGCAGGAGAAGGAGACATCAATTACAATAATGCGTGTGTCTCAGGTTCAGGTAGCAGCATAATTGATAGTTTGAAAGTTGGGAATAAGAGACTTGCAGAGAACCAAGACATTATCAAGAGTAAGCGTCAAAAGATTGAGAAAGAAGTGCCCTTCTCTAAGGCTGCTATTCAGATGAGGTCTGAGGCGGTCTATCTATGTACACATGATAAAAACAGAGAATATGTGAAGTATATATGGAAACTACTTGTTCATTCGGCGACCTTCTAAAACCTGGTGATTTTGAAGCAAATTCATTAGGACCCGAAACTGCACTAATGGCTCTGAGCATGCTTTGTGTCGCCTTAAGTAACCACCCACATACGGATCTGTCAAATTGTGTTTTTCAGCAAATGCATGCATGGTTATCTTGGATTATCTGAGCAGGTAAACTTGAATTCTTCAAAGCTAGTATATCTGTTCCAATGTTCCCATGTTTTAGTTAACCAACAATTGTATCTCCCAGGCAAAGCAAAACAATACAATCACGTTTGATATATCCATCTATCTGGAAGCCCTTCACAGCATTTGCCTTTTACAAAGTAAGTGCATAGTTTTATTTTTACCCTAAAACAAGCAGTTAAAATAGATAGAATTGCTGTCTAGCAAGGGTCTCTTATATATTTTGGAAAAACTCTGATACTGTTAGATTTTCTCAAAGGGTTTCCCCAATTTTCGGTTCTTTCATCTGCAAGATTTCAAGATATCCGATTATTGCACTTTGCAATATTGTGGAATAATTTTTATTTTTATTTTATTTTTTTGGTTTATTTTTAAAATGAATATTTTTTAGAGGAAATTGATGGGTACCTTGCCATAGAACGCGTCCCTTGAAATTTTGGGAGGGACATTAAATATCTCCACACGTTTAATTTTCATATCATTATCATGAGCTCCTTACTGTGATCTAATCGTGCGACTGCAACTATTATGTCAAATGTTTATGCAGGTTCCCTTCCTTTGGAAG
>QNQO01003735.1:0-46545 GCA_003290165.1 Berberis thunbergii | reverse complement strand
AGAGCGTACTAGAAGCTATCACCATAGGTCGAAATCGACTAAGCTTTGTGTTGGGTTCGGCGATCATTATCTATGATTGGACAATGGTCCATGGTGAACCGTCGTGGTCAGGGTATTACAACGTTGACTAAGCTCCCACTTTCTAACCCATTGTCGTCCACTATTGGCGGGTTAGGTATTAGAGCAGACCGTAAGCTATTGTAATCAGTCGAAACTGACTAAGCTTTGGTCAGAATAAAATTTTGGGTGTGTAGTTTGACTTGGGCGTCCCGACTTAGCTCGCCTGACGGTCGATTCCAGGTCGAATCGACATTGATCAGACTAATAATAAATTTACTAGCTTTAATGGCAACAAAGGAATATAAATGAAGCTGATGCCTGGATTTAATGATAATTACTCTGTAGGCGCACTCCTTATTTGTGGGCGCTCTACGACCTTGTTGTTTGTTCTTTTGCATGTACTGGGCTGGATTTGCAGGGCATGAGCTTGGGCCATTAGTAGCGGGCCCAATTTAAAAATCATTGTGGTCACGTGCCAGGGACGACGCATACGTGCGAGACATTCAGTATTGATTAGTCCCCCTAGTTAATGGGGTTGTTTGCAGGTCATTATTCGAAAGATGTGGACTTGTGCAATTGCAACTGGAACGTCAATTTCCTGATTTTTTCGTTACGACATTTAATGTGAGTAATGTTTGCTGACGCTGCTTCGTACAACTATCTCGACAAATATATAGGCCGGTTATTCTGTGTTCAAGCACTGCAATGAAATAGTAGAGCATGTTAGTCAAATGCATCTTACCAGAAAGTTTGCTTTGGGTTTTCCAAAGGCTGAGGGAAAATCTCTTTCACTGGATCTTCAAATGTTCAAAAATTTGCACTTATGAGTCATGATAAGACTTGTTATTATGGGTGCTGCCTGATTTGGATGGGCCTCTGAATGACCATGAGATCTTGTAATATCTTCTTATATTTCGAAGAGAAGTACAGACTGTTCTTGGGATATGTCTGTCTCCATCTTTTGTGGCTCCGAGTTCTTATTCACCTTGTTGTTGGGTGATATTCTTGCAGCTAGTTTTTGGCGGTTGCTCCCTATGTATTTGTTGGGCTTTCACGTGTGACACCACAACTGGAAGGCAGGTTGGTGGAACAGAGTTCTGATGAATGCAACCTTCTTTTTAGTGTTCATTTGTTAGTCGTATCCCATCACTTTCGTCTTGAGGGTCATCCTCCAGTTCACTTCGTCTGTTCCAGTTCCCATCCATTTCCGTAGGGTAGGCGACAGGTTGAAGACGTCTGCGCTTCATTTCGAGGTTCATGTTGCCACTTCGAAGCATCCAGCAAGGTGATTCGAATGAGCAATGAATTGAGTGTGTTCCTTAGTTTTATGTTGCAGACGCTTTACTTTCACCACCTTCTCTTCTAGAGGCAGATTAGCATATCAGAGTCTCTACCCTTGTTTCAGCGGATAGATACTTGCATCAGACTTAGATACTTGTAGTGTATAAACTGATGTAGTAGTTGGTCGACAAGCTTTGTAATAACTCTCATTGCAATCAATAAAATATGTTTTATTTCTGAAATGTGTCTTGTACAAATGATTTTTCTAACTGAAATGAAAAACGGAAAACCAAAAATTAAATCAAAGCAACAAATAATTTAACTTCGAGTGGGGACTAAGCTAATCCAGCCTGAAGGAGACCAAATGGTCCTGGTTCGGATTGTATGGTCCCACTAGTAAGTTTTTCTTAACGGCTCTTGGAGTAGGTGTCCGTTTGTTGAAGTATCATTACTTAACTCTTTATTAGTCAGGACTGCACTACTAGCTCTGACTTCTGACTCTCCACATAGCTGCGTTTGGTTATTAGGGCTCATTTGTCCTCATAAGTCATTTTCTCCTTTGTCTAGGCCTGGTGCTGACATGTGGTTCAGTGAGCCCAAGCTGCAATTAGCAACAATTCAGTTGCTTCAGGGCTGCATAATGGCAGTATTTACTACAGGTTGATATCCCGTAATAGTTCCTTGGGTCTGGTTGGCTGTATATTTTATTCCATTGGTGCTAATGAAAACCACTGCTTCCATATATGAAGCCACGACCTTTCCAGAATAATGTTGTAGGTGGATTGGAGCGTCAACCACCATGAATTCTTGGATAAGGTACTTTCCATAATTGTGGCTCTCCCCCACCACCATTAGATTAATCTACCCGATGGGGAAAATACTTCTCTCCACTGAATCCAATTTATGGGGGTGAGGTAGTGGGGTTAATCTTTCTTATAATTGCATGTTGTGAAATGCATCGAGGAACAGACATTCAGTAAGCTTTTCTGTGCCCACTAAGGCTCTCTTTACCTTCACTTAGCGATGCAAACGAAGATGACCATGACGTTATTATGAGGAGAATGTACCCACTGGAGATCCCTTTCCGTAAAAGTCAATGATGGGATCAAGCTGTGAAATCATGCATGCTGCATTTGTCGGTCCTCATATTGAATGGTGTTTCGCGTTTCAAATCAGTGTCCTCTTGTGAGACCTGTTAAATTGCTCCTAGTACTTGATGGAATCAAGGATATCAGGACAAACTGTATTAAGAGGAGTGACAAACCTAGACCCGACATAATTAGAGGCCCTGTTCTGCCTTGTGCGGCTCAAATCGATCTTGTTGTCTATGCACTTCCTCTTATTTTTGTCATCGTCCTCTTTTTTCTTCCCTCTTTCTGTCCTTAAGGACATAGGGTTTCTTCTCTAACTCCGCTTCCCTCTTGGTGGCTAGCATTTCGTCCAGAGTGATGTATATCTGGGTATCTCTGAGCAAGTCTGTCATATTCGTTCGGGGGTCCAGGGTAAGAAAGTCGTAAAACTTGTTCTCTTCTCCAAACCCGAAGTGAAAGCCATGATGACGGCGTCCTCACTTAAAACGAAGTGACGTACTCCCTCAACTTCTCGTTCTGTTTCTGCTTTAGGGTCAGCAGATAATGCGGGCCCCTTTCTGAGTCGTTGGCTGCCTACGAAGCATGTAAGGAATGTCAATGCTAACGTTTCGAAATGGAACGATAGATTTCGGAGAAAGGTTGTGGAACCATGTCAGTGTTGACGTCTTCAGGCTTGCAGGGAATGATCGATACATTATCGCATCAGACCCTTCCTTGAGCACCATAATGTGTTGGAAGTGGTGCAAGTGATTAAGACAAGTCTCTTGTCTCGTTGTAAACTCCAGTTTCGGTGGTGTGTTTTTTCCTTTGGCAGCGGTTCATCCATGATATGATCCATGAATGGAGGGACCATGAGATTAAACAACACGTCTGGGTTCGTGACCCCATTACGAATGGGGTTGTGCGAGACATGCATGTCGGCTTTGGATGTTGGGTCTCCATTGGCTGTTCCTCCTCCTCTGATCCATTGAGAAGCTGCCAGGGCAACGCGACTCTCCTAAACATGCTCTGGAACTCTATGGGGACTGGGGCCTTCGCCGCTCAAGGTCTCATTTTGCAGGTGGAGGATTCCGTTGTTTGAGTGCCTCCACGATTATGCGATTTGCTGCATCTAGGTTGAAAGTAAATCCACCCTTGGGTTTGCTACAGTCGATCCCATGGTGGTGGTGGAATGGGTGGCGCTCTGTTGGTTTGAGCGTTCAAGGGTTCCGCAACATCTCCATTGTTGCATGACCTTGTTGTCACAATCTCTCTAGTTTTTTGGAAATGTGGTACTACTGTTTTTTCTAGGGAACTCTATCATTCCCCATGGATGCACTAAACTAATGTAGTCGATTCCTACTCTCCTTCCTCACTACTACCTAGACCTGCACAAGTAGCACGCGTGAGCCAAGGACCACCACGTGGTGGCCAATGACACTCCGATGCTAAGTTAGATAAGGCTTAGGATAGACTTAAAGTTGTAAATTGGGTTTTGTAGTATACCTTAAGTTTATCGACCTTATCTCCCTTTATAGTATGAGAGTCCTTGTTCAGCTAGGCTTTTGGTGGCGCAGTTTAGGAAAAAGATTTTTCTGTAGATCATTTCTGAGTTGGGAGTTGTTCATGTGGGATAGTTTTCCTACATGACTTGTGCTCCTAGATCTGCGGGAGAGGTTTCCCTTTCTGAGTGTTGTCCATGCAAGGAAGTTTCCTTGCTCGACTTATACTTTAGTATTTGTTTCCTAGTCAGAACCAATGTACTGCTGATCTGTCTGTCTTGGATCGATCCCCCATATACTGCCTTATCAGGGCTTACGGGTATTGGATTTAACCGTGTGACATATGAGCTTAATGACACAATGCAATTCGGGTCCAACATTTTGGAATCTGCCAATAGCGGGCTTAATGTTGTTTGGGCCTCGCTGTATTGAGCATGCAATTGATCTTGTTTTATTCTGTTGACGAGATTATCATGACACATGTACGGTGCTGATCAAGTGACGGTTTGATGTATCATCAAATAGTTATAGAACTGATATTTCTAATCACTTTAATTACTACCTAAAAATAAATTAATTAGATCTTTTTATGTAGAAATGTAAATAGTGAACATAATCATTAGCTCTAGAAGTTTATTGAAAATTGATTATAGGAGGTCATTACATTACTGAGTTAAAAGAAGTTTTTGGTTTTATTGGTATTTACACTATAGTTTACGGTGACTTTAATTTGGTATTTTTAGTTGTTGTTTCTGTGCATGTCTATAGTTTCAATCATATGTCTTTTTATTATTATTATTATTTTTAAATGTCTATAGTTTTAAATGTCATAGAGTCTAGAAGTTTATTGAAAATTGATTATAGGAGGTCATTACATTACTGAGTTAAAAGAAGTTTTTGGTTTATTGGTATTTACACTATAGTTTACGTAACTTTAATTTGGTATTTTAGTTGTTGTTTCTGTTGCATGTCTATAGTTTCAATCATATGTCTTTTTATTATTATTATTATTTTTAAATGTCATAGAGTCTAGAAATATGTTGAAGAAAATATATTTTATATATCAAGGAAAAAAAAAATTCTCGAGAGAATCATGGATCTAGAGCTTTGGAAGGGGTATCTTAAATGTCTTTTGCTTAAAACATAATCAAATTTTACTTATTTATTTAATGGTTTTTTTTAAGAAAAAGTATAATATTGTGAGATGAAGAATATGTACCACTTCACTAATGTTGAGGTGAGTTGGTAATGAGATGATGGCCTTTGAGGGTGGTTGTCTGGATTTCAAGTATGGAAATGATTAACACTATGGAAAAGATTTTGGACATCAATGTTATTGTAAGGTGATTATATGTCTTGTGGATTGAACTTTGAATAAGATGTGAGGGTTTATGCTTCTTATAAGTTATATTTATCAATATATTGAAAAAAAATCAATAACGATAAGGTAAATGAAGTCCGGTGTACAACTTTAAAATTAATTAAACAAAAATCAATCACAACAATGTATAATTGATGATAACCTTCCAACAATGTACAATACCAAAAATAAGCCTAGCAACGTAGACCCTTGAATGCTTATTTTCTTGATGGAGATTTTTTTAATATGAACCTAAGTTATATTTCAAAGATTTGTGTGTGCTCAGGAACGGGCTCCAAAGCTAGCAAAAAAATAAAACTAGATGGCGAGATTATGAAGTGTAGGTTTCAAAAACTTTTTTGAATACCAAATACTAATGGAAAACATGGTTTTAATTTTCCAAGTGATACAAACCATGTTGGGAAATTTTCATTTTCCAGACAAATGTTTGAACACTTGGCACAATGTGAAACACTTGGCAAACAATGTGAACAATTGGCGAACATTGTGAACACTGGTAACATTGTGCACACTTGGCAAACATGCCGCCTTAGCGCCTACCACCAACTAAGAATTTAAAGTAAATATACTCAGCCTAGCTAAACAACACTGATTAGTGCATGCGGAATAGATTTCACCTTTACCCCTCTCTCCATGGTGGTGGGAGGTGAATACATGGGTATAGAGAGAGGGGTAAAATTTGGAATTCTATTCCGTCAGGCACTAATCAGTGTTGTCTGGCCAGACTGAGCAGAACTATGTGCAAAAAAATTACGAAAATAACTAGCTAGAACATATCATTTTCGATATTGTTAAAAAAAAACAAGATGTAATAATCTTGTATTAAATATCGCTAAATTCACTTGTTCTCGGAAGATGAAACAACAAAAATGTAAAATTTATAGAGTTTTGTTTGATTAATGTGGGTGGTATCAAAAGTCTAAGACATTTAATGGTTATGGATCCAATCAAAACATGTTTGCTTTCAAAACAAGTTTTCTTGGTATTGATAAAAAAAAAGTCTAAAATGGAAGACCCTGAATGTAAGATATGAGGCGAATAAAGATAATGCATTTCAAAATATGTACGTATAAAAGGTTGATTGAATTTATAATGTCAATTGAGAGAATTGAATACAAATGTAAAAACACTTAACTATTTATATAGTCTAACTTTTGTATGAGTAAATTTGATAGATTTCTTTTAAACTATTTATGGATAATAAAAAAAACACTTAAACTATTTTTATTTCGATCATTCAAAACTTACGAAGATTCAGAGATCTAATGAAGACCAAATTATAAAAACTTAAGTCAAGCCATGAAGATACAAGCACTATGAACGAAGCTAAAAGAATATTGACGTCATGTTATATCTAAACTGTAATTAGTTTGATAGGTCACCTTAGTTTTGTAATTATATTTGGCAGTTTTTTCAAACCTATTGCATATAGTCTGATGCGTTCAGATTTGTCCTTGCTGATCTCAATGATATCCAACCTGCAAAAGTGAAGCAGCGGTTAAGCCGAGGACCACCGTTGTAGTGGTCAAAGGCACTCCGATGCTTAAGTCAACTATCGATTCGAGAAATAGTGAAGACTGTATGTAAATTGCAGTGTGTATGCGTGAGTATCTGCGTACCTTTCTTCCTTTTTTCACCGATTCTTATAGCGAGTCCTCCCTTTCCAACTATCTCTGCGATCGAGGGCGCAATGGAGGGAGGAGATCTCGCATAAGATCTTACCTATGTATGATTGAGTTCTTCGACACTTGGTCCTGTTTAGGACCCAATGCTTGATTGGGCTAGAGCTGATTTCTTGCAAGTGGATCTCGGGCCCGTGAAAGCTCCTAGATTCGTTGTTCGGGCCGTACTAAAATGATTAGGGTGTCACTGTGTGGGGAAGCGGACACCCTTCATGTCCCATTATGTGAACGTTAAGCTCGGGGCATTTCTTTCTTTCCAGTACGTGTTGTACAAGTTAGTGTCGGGTAGTGCGATCTAACTCGATCTCCCGAACCAATTTATTCAGCGAAAGATTCGAGTGATGCTCTAGTTGTTTGTCTCGTGGAGGACACATACCATGGGAGTCGTGTCTCCCACTTCCTGAGCCGTTCTCTCGACTTGATGACGAGTCTCCCCGAGGTCGATGAATTTCTTCAGTCGTCCTCTTTGGATCCAGTAATGGATCTCATTTCTGGGCTCCTGTAGTCTTTGGTGTCATGGCATATCTCATTGTGATAAGAGCAATGCTTATTCTTGTCATGTTTTGAAGGATCTCCTTTGAATTTTGATGGCCACTTGATGTCTACCCATTTTTTCACGGTGGACAAAATGTCGAGCATACTGGAGTTGAGCGGGGGGTAGTAGGGTTACCTGGAGTCGCTGGGCTTGAACAATTTTGCTTGGCCAAGCCCGCCCTAGTTCTCGCCTTATTTTCGCTTGGAACTGTCCCCTTTCTCATCCTTGTCCTTAGCTTTGGAAGAGTGCTTTGGCTTGTTTCATCCCTTCCTGGCAGCCAACATTTCTTTCAGGATAATGTACTTATGGGCGCACCTTAGCAATCTCACCATACTCGTTGGGGTTCCAAAGTTAGGTGGTGGTAGAACTGACCTCTGTAGATGTCGGAGGTAAAACAATGACTGATGAATCATCACTGCACCTGTTGATCAAGGTCAGCTCGTCGTTGAAACTAGTGACGTACTCCCTAATCTGCTTCTGCCCGAGGTTCAACAGGTGTGAGGCCCCTTCCTGATCCGTTGGGTCCCCACGAATCTGGTTATGAATGTTTTTTGCCAGGTCCTGGAATGATCCGATGAACCTGGGTTAGAGACTGTGGAACCATGTCAGCGCATCCTTCTTCAGACTAGTGGGAAAATTTCGACACAGGATGACCTCTTAACTTTCTTTGAGTGCCATCACATGTTGGTAATGGCGCAAGTGGTATGATGTATCTGACGTTCCGTCATAAAACTCGAGCTTCAGTGGGACAAACTTCTTAGGACGATGGGGCACTCATGATCTCTTCCGATAATGGAGGGACTGTGAAATCATATAGGATATCAGGGTCAATTGCCTCTAAGGGGTGTTCGCCCTCCCAAGCGTGTTCTTGGATCTGAGGTCCTCCCTGATCTCAGTTGGTCTCTAATCGTTGTTGTGTTCTCGAGTCATTTTTCCACCACCCCCATTAAATGGTCTAGGAGGAGCAACAAACTCATGTCAAGGGCAATCGCGGTTGCCTCCATGGCTGGGCTGTGCGACTATTCAGCCTCTTCGATCGAACTGATTCGGCTCGTCAGCTGGGCTTCACCAGCCTGAGCTTTGTTTGCCTCAGTTTGAGATTTGGCGCTGGTGACCATTTCTCGATGCTTTGTTCAATTAGAAAGAACTTCTTATGTTCGTTTAAGGAAAAACTTATTGTCGTCTTCCCCACAAATGACGCCAAACTGAATCATTCAGATCTATCCCCCCTGAACCCGATTGAAGATACACCAAACCGTCCCTTAATCAACATTGTATACGTGTCATGATAATCTTGTCAACGGAACGAATTAGGCTCGATTGCAAGACCCAAACAATAACAAGCTCGTCATTGGCAAAATCCAAACAGTCGGGTCCGAGTCTCAATGTGCCAATAAGCCCACACGTCACGAGTCAGGCCCAATACCAGCAAGACCTCTAAGGCAAGTATTTGAGAGATCTACCTAAGACAGGCAGGCCATCAACACATTTATTGATCCAACTAGAAAACATATATTAGAGTATAAGTCGGGCAAATAAACTTCCTTGCATGGACAACACTCAGAAAATGAAACCTCTCCTGTAAATCTAAAAGCACGAGTCGTGTAGGAAAACTATCCCACATGGATAAGTCCCAATTAGGAAAGGATCTCCACCGCAATATCACTTTCCCTAAACTACGCCACCAAAGGTCTAGTTGATAGGGAGATAAGGTCGATGAATAGAGGGACACAATACAAACCAGTTTACAATTTTAAGCCTATCCTAAGCCTTATCTAACTTAAGTATCGAAGTGCCATCGGCCACCACACAGTGGTCCTCGGTTCACGTTTGCCACCTGTGTAGGTCTGGGTAAGCAGCGAGGAAGGAGAATAGAAATCCACTACATCACCGATAATATCCAATCTGCAAAGTTGTGCAGCGGTTAAGACCAACTGTGGTGGCCGAAGGCACTCTGATGCTTAAGTGAGATACCTGTTCGAGAAAGAGTGAAGACTGTATATAAATTGCAGTGTTTATGCGTGAGTATTTGCTTACATTTCTTTCACATTTCAATGACTCTTATAGTGAATCCTTCCTCTCCAACCGTCCCTGTGATCGAGGGCATGATGGAAGGAGGAGATCTCGCATAAAATCCTACTTGTGCATGATTGAGTTTCTGCACTTGACTATGTTTAGGACCCGATGTTTGATTGGGCTAGAGCTGATTTTGTATGAGTGGATCTCAGCTATGTGACAACTCTGAGATTCATTGTTCGGGCCTTATTGTCCTGGGTTATCCCAAAGACCCATGCCTTTGGGCTGGTTTGTCTTGGGCCTGGACGCCTGACTTACATGCTGAACAGTAGTCTTGTGCATGGATCCGCTGAGGATGACGCTAAAGCCTTTTAAGTGCTGGGTTAGTCCATGTCACGTGTCAGCTGTGATTGAGTGACTGTTTGATGTCTCATCATAGTCTATGCTGCCTAACATTCTAAAAATTTACTTAACATCCTTAGTTGTTTGGGTGTCGTAAGTATTCTGATTTGAAGACTTGAATGATTGTCTAGTTGAATATCTTTTGTCGGCTTTATCTTTGGGATCTTTCCTAATGGTCACCTCGACGCAACTCTACATTAATTTAGCGACAAGGGAGGGGAGAGGGGTTTCCTAATTTCTAAAACTTAGAATTAATTCAAGGAGTAATATAAAAAAAATCCCTTGACTATAGCCCATCTCTAAGCTTGCCGATCCTCTCCATTGATGGGTGAAAACGAAAAATAGTAATAGGGATCCTAAAAATTTGCGTCTTCAATTGCCTTTGAACGTAAAAGTTGCATGGTGGCACATAGACTTGACTCTCATTGAGGGAGATACTTTCCCATCACAGTGGTTTGAGATTCGACAAAACACATTTATTTTTATGTTTTTTACACCCCATGATTGGAGATGTCCTAAAATGCTAAAACCCTCTCTTTAGTAAGTCTTTCCTTTTAACACTTCTAAACCCCTCGCCCTCTGCACCCCTTCTCTTATCCATTCCCCTCTTTCAGGGGACACTTTGAAAATGAAGAATCTCTCACTCTTCTCAACTCCTCCCTTAAAATTCACCACATTTGACCTCTCAAAACTCTCTCACCCCTTCCACCCCACCTTCTTCTCAACAAGGCTCACCAATGGCGTCGTTGTTTCCGCAGTTTCAACAACACGGAGGAAACCCAGGAAGAAGAAGCAACCCAAAGACGATTTTTCTTCCTCCTCTTCAAATGCACTATCAGCTGCAGAGAAAGGTCTGAGATTCACTTTCATGGAGGAGCTGATGCAACGAGCAAGAAATCGCGATGCTTCCGGAGTTTCTGAAGTCATATATGACATGATTGCAGCCGGGTTGAACCCCGGCCCTCGCTCATTTCATGGTTTAATTGTTTCCCATGCCCTCACTGGTGATCATGAAGGCGCGGTAATTGTTTTTTTTTTTCAATTTACTGCAAAGTTTGGTTTCTTGAATGAACACTTGTTTTGTTTGAGTTAGAGAACATGGGCAGTTGTTATGCAATAGTTGAAAAACCCATTCTGCACTGGTTGAAAAATTGATACTTACATGATCACTGAAAGAATTCAACTTGCATCTTCAATTTCAATAAGTTTGGATCCTGTTGTGCAGTGTGTTGTTTCTTAAAAAGAATATGTGCACCATGTTTTTGGAGGATTGGAATTTGAAACAAATTATCTTTTTGGTTTGTTGCATCTTATGCACATGGAAGAAAAAAAGGGGCAGATTTTTCAAAACACGCGTGTTGTGCACTGGATGCTGATAAAAAGTGGTTCCTGTCCTAGTATTATTTGGTGACTCCCTATGATATATGCAGATGCAATCATTGCGAAGGGAGTTGAGTGCAGGTATTCTTCCTCTTCATGAGACGTTCGTGGCACTAATTCGGCTGTTTGGTTCTAAAGGGTATGCTACTAGAGGTTTAGAAATTCTTGCTGCTATGGAAAAATTAAAGTTTGACATTCGTCGAGCCTGGATCATTCTCGTTGGTATGAACCCTTTTCTCATTTAAGATCTACTGCACATGAAGTTTTATATTTAGAGTATGATGAAAATTGATATTGTTGTTGAAACTAGAGGAACTTGTTAGAAACAGTCATTTGGAGGATGCCAATAGTGTGTTCTGAGGGGTGCACAAGGTGGTCTGAGAGCAACTGACGAGCTATATGATCTCATAATTGAGGAAGACTGTAAGGCTGGGGATCATTCAAATGCTTTAACAATTGCATATGAAATGGAAGCTGCTGGGAGAATGGCGACTACATTTCATTTTAATTGTCTTCTCAGTGTACAGGTAAGTGAATATGTACTCTTCTAGTGGTTCAGGTATTATGCAATCTTGTATCCTCTTAATAAGTTATGTCTTTGAATTTTACAATAAACTGTGCTACTCGTTTTCTTATTTCATGAATATAGTATATTCTAGATTTCTCTCAACTCGGGTTAGCAGTACACACTTGATGCTATGGAGCTCCAGTGATTGATTTTGAATTCATGCAATATTAACGTTCCATTATTAGGAATCTGTCTATAGCAGATATGCACATACACACTCCAGTAGGATTTGTTTCTACCTACATCCAAGTCCACATGCAAGACACTTTGTACACAACTCCAAGAGACTAGCCAAGCTTCAAGGTTTTACCCAAGACCCAAACCGTTAGAGTAGCCTCCCTTGATTGCATAAAAATGTTAATGATTTGATGTCTATACAAAGGATCTATCATTCTGAAAACTTAATCCTATCTACACCTATAGCTCGTCAGAGACCTGTTGGCATCTCTAATGATTTCACTATTGTACCTGTAGCACCTCTAACCCTATTCAACGCCTTTTACTGTAATAATAATAATAATAATAATAATAATAATAATAATAATAATAATAATTACAGTAATTTTAATAGTAATAATAATAATAATAATAAAACATTATTATTTATTTATTTAAAATCTGGCTAATGGAACACTATTAACCTAATACAAAGATGGGTAACCTTATAAGCATCAAGGCCCTACTACCCTATATTTTTTTAATCAACCAAACAATAGGAAATACATTGATAAAAAATGATAGAGGGTCGCAACACAAACGAGGGATACATCAGGGGCAATTGCATGTGAAATAGGCTTTCCCGAAACCAAATTGGAAACCTACCTTAAATACAGTCCTAGATTATTGACACCTATGTTGCAGAACACAAACACGACGACATGACATCCAAAAACACGAGGACACTGACACGGCTAACGGCTAAGAGATGACATTAAAATTATATATAAATATAGTAAATGTGGATAATTGGTCTACTTTTTCAAATGTAAATTTTTATACGTCACTAATGTAAATTATAATAAATAACATATCTTAACAATAAAGATTAATAAGAAAAATATTATAAAGGAACAAAAGTCATATTATAGAGCAAATATATAATCATATCCAAAAATCACACATTATAGAGCAACAACCACCACCACCCAAGAACATTCCCGATTTCTCACCAAGTTTTTGGTGACTCACCGATTAATCGGTGACCGCTAAATACCTAGTTCGGATCGGTCTATCTCCGTTTACACTAAATCGCTGATTAATTAGCGATAATCGCCACATAAATAATATATATATATATATATATATATATATATATATATATATATGTGTGTGTGTGTGTGTGTGTGTGTGCATATGAATATTAAAGTATATAACTACTAGTTCAGGTACATATCATATTAAAACGACTCATATAACTACTAATTCAAATTTGTGAGCATAAAGGATTGTGAGAAAGTCCCCGAGAACTGCCTAAATTTATAGTTTTCTTGACAAAGCGATTAGGGAAAGTGTCTGAGGACTGTCATGTCCAACATGGCGACCTAAACGGAGAGTCCATACTTCCTAGATTGACACCTAATTGGCGTACAAGAATTAATGAAAAATCCCTTGAATGAGGATTATGCGAAACTTAACCTCACAAACAAATCAACTTCTCCATAATATTGAATAAAAATTCGAAACCTTATTGCTGGAAATCCTACTATTGCATTCTTTTCGCAGTCCAACAAATAGCAAAGAGAAACGCCAGGTACAACACCCCAAACCCCTCCCCCCCAATCAGCTACCCATTTCCTATCCTTGAGAATTCCCACCATGCCTTGCTAGAGCTTTTTGCCTCCACAAGCTATGTACTTATACACCCAAGTGCCAAAACCATGTCTTGATCATAAGGATTTTTATCCCATTTCCCTCTTAGACCTTTGAGATGGGTGTTAGTCTTGGACATGTAGACTACAAAATATAATACAGGGGCATGCCTAGAAAATATAGTAAGGGGTGAAATGGAAAATATAGTAAGGGGTGAAATGGGCGCATGCAACTCTCTTGTCGAAAATCTGTCCTTAGATCCCACCCTTTATAATTTTATGTTCTTATTTCCGTAATAAGTTTAATTTATAGTCATTAGTCATATTGTTTTACTTGTAAATCAATATGGCTACACATGTACTACTCACTTATCATAATTGTAAAATTGGTAAAGAATTTAAACTTTTGCATGGAGTGTCCAACGAGTGTTGGAGTGTCAAATAGGTGTCCCACATGGGACATTTTTTTTGTGTAGTGTTGTTACATAGCTTCAGAATATTTTGCTTCTTGTTCATTCCGTTTTCATGCATGACTCATATAGTTGTCGATTACTAAGCTTGATATTTAGAAGTGAAATGCGGGCTTCACAACATGCCTGTAGAAAGGTCATTTGCCCCATTTGTGATGAAGTTTTGTTTCCATCCCACCAATATCTTTATATCATTCCACCATTAGAGACCATAGTGTATAGACTTATTACTGACTCCTAGAGGAAATTTCAGTGAAGTAGTAGCCGCCTGGCCATCCACATCCCAAATGTTCACAATACTAATCTACGATATTCTGGCAGGTAAACGTTTGAGGCAGATACTGCTTGTAAGCATGTAATTGAGATTATCATGACATTAAAATAATAGTAAATCCGTATTCCTGAATTCATGCACAATTTCTTATTTATTCTCAGTTGCTAATTGATTATTTGTTTGTAAGACACAAGCAGCACTATACTGGTTTTTGCATACAACAGCATTTGAACTTTTCTCCTTTTGTATGATCATGTAGGCTACTTGTGGAATACCAGAGATAGCTTTTACAACATTTGAGAACATGGAATATGGAGAAGGTCTTTTTCTTTAATAGTTATTCATGCATTTTATTTGCAGCTATTACTTTTGTTTTTGTTTTTGTTTCATAAAACCTGGTTGCATTTTTGAAGTCGCAGTGAAAAATGAATGGTTTGTGGACCTTGCAATGTGAAAAGTTCTCGATTCTTAAAATGGAGGGTGTTATTTACTTGGAATTATTATTATTGTTTTTTTTGTTACTATTATTAGGGGCATTGGCAGATTGGCGATAAATTTTTATTTTTTATTTTTCTTGTTGGGGCAGGAACTACTAGGTTTTATTTTGCAACTAAGGACCTTGCATGTGACTAGCTGTTCATCCGCATTCTCCCTCTCTCTTTCTCTCTCTCGCCATTCTCTATCATTGCTCATCCACCTCATCTTTCTCATATCATCTGTAGCATTGAATACATAAAGATCAGACACAAATCACAACTATCTGTTTATGCAACTCAAAGCCACCTCCTTCTCTCTCTATTCTCTGCAAAGTCTTGTCTCCCAGTCCCTTCTCCCTTTCTCTATTTTTCTCTTCTCTCAGGTTAAGATTAGTATGATAGCTTGCAATTGCAAAGGATATAAATCATTGTTGCAGTGCTCTGAAATGGGTTATCATACCCTGCAAGTGGGTTCAAAACTTGTGCCTACCATAGGTAGGTAAGCAAATCATGGAATGTACTCTCTCTACTATCACCAACAAGGTTTCTACATATTAAACATTGAAATACTTATTTATCACCTCAACCATTTGAATCCACCTAAATTAAAAAAAAAAAGGAAAAAAAAAGAAATATCTAGAGAGAAAACTGTGGAGAGTTTGTCGCAAATCTAGAGGAGAATAGCTTGCAAAGGGTATAAATCCTTGTTGCAGATGGTAGGCATTGATTCAAATTGTGTCAAATGCATTGTAGTGAAGGCGTTGAGGCGAGGTGGACGCCTCACTTTACTTGGGCGTTCTTGTCAATTTTTAAAGATTTTTTTTATACTAAACTAAAACATATCAGCATAGTAGTATACATCATCAATTTGACAAGTATCATAAGCAAATATGTACAAAAAGTGACACAACTACCTAGAATCGAAATATTTTTTAAAGATTTTTTAATAATAAATTAAAACATATTAGCATAGTAGTATACATCATCATTTTGATAAGTATCATAAGCAAATATGTACAAAAAAATGACACAACTACCTAGAATCAAAATGGAAATTTAATAAAGTTACATAGCATAGCGAAAAGATGCACTACATAAGTGTCAAGTAACTTGCAAATATCTACTAAATCATTAAAAATCAATAATCTTGAAAAAATAGAAATTTGATAATATTGAACATTTGTTAGAAGAAATTGTTTAAATGGTTGGTAAAAATCCACAAATATGACACTATTGGTATTCAAAAGCATAAAAATCATTAACTATACTATGAAAAATCAAGATTGATGTTGATCATAGACTGATTAAAACATGGTATGTTTTCTCCAAAAAATAATATAAAAAATGTGACAAATTTATCAAAACTTAAAAACATTTTATCTTGTTTTTATCAAATTTATTAAATATTACACCAAAAAACATAAAACCTTATTATAGAGTGGGTTGCAACCTCTTTTTGCTAATGGACTGCAATTAGGCTAGCAACAACCAATTTTTGGGCTGAGACGGTCTGAGGCAGATACCTCATTTCACCGCATCGCATTGCCTCACTTTGAGGCCGAATTTTGTAAAAATGCCTTGAGGCGTGGCTAGGCGGTTGCCTTGACTACACTGGTCAAATGAATTATCATACCTTGCAAGTGGGTTTAAAACTTGTGCCTACCATAGGTAAATCATGAAATGCAAATCATGGGTAATACCTATGGTAGGCAAATCCGGATGTCTAGCATCACCAACAAGGTTTCTAAACATTAAACACTCAGAAATACTTATTTACCAACTTAATTTTGAATACACCTAAATTTAAACAGGGAAAAATGAAAACAAATATTTGAGAGATAAGTGTGGAGAGAGTTTGTTGCAAATGGAAGATCAATTGAAGGATGCGGAGAGTGAGAGAAAGGAGTCAGAGGAGCTACTGCGGATATAGAGGAGGAGATTTGAGCGCGCATGAGCCTTGTCGGAGGATCCGTTGAACCATTGAAGGAGACATTGATGAATAAAACACGCGAGAGGGTCCTTAAACGCAACCCAAAACTAATGGGTCTTAACCGGTAACTCAAAAGTGAAAAATGGTCACGTTGGCTCAAATATTACAATTATTTTATTTATTTGTATTTTTTTAAAGGTAAAATTTTTTGTTAAAACTTGATTGTAAAAAGGTTAAATTCCCGACCTTAAAAAAATTAAGGTCCTAAAATAATGTTGTCCCAATTGTCATACAATGACTCAAAATACATCCCTTTGGATAATGAATGATGAGAAACCCAACCCCACAGAGTAATAAGCACTTCCATCACAATGGCTCCATCATTCAAGGCCTTTCCCGAAAGATTCTAGTGATCCTTTCATTCCAGGTTGTCCAACAAAACACAAATGGTAGCACATCCCATAATACCTTTCCTCTCATACTAAGATGATTCAATTTCTTCCAACTCCTCAAGAGTTTTTTTATCGAAGCAGGCATAACCCAAGATAATCCAAACATGCCTATAAAAAATCCATAACTTGTTTACCACACCGCAATGAATAAGAAGATGACTTGTGGACTCTTCCTCCAAATTGCACAACGAACATATCAAATCTATGTGTATCCATCCATGCACCAATTTCAGCTTAGAAGGAACTTTGTTACATACTGCTACTCTGAAGGCATATCTCTCTTCCACACCATCTTCACGTAAAAATTGGGTATATTACCAATAGGCATATGATCCCTCGCCAAACTGGAAAAAATGAGCAAGCAGAGAAGCCTTTTCCTCTATCCTCCTTCCACACCCATCTATCATCCTCATCTCCCCAGAGTACACCATCCAACATGGCAGAAAACTCTGCAAATTCATTTAGCTCCCCTACTGATAGAGTAGTTCTTCTAAAACGTGATAGAGTAGTTCTTCTAAAATGAAGATCCCAAACCATACTCTCATTAACCTTGTTACCAAACTCCATCAACAACCCTTGCTTCTTGTTTTAGACAATACGTAAATCTAGGAAACCTCACTACAAAGGCTTGATTGCCAATCCAAAGATAATACCAAAATTTAACCTTGTACCTCTACCCACTACTACTTCAACACTGCGAATGAAATCATTCTTCAGGTTTGAAATTGTCTTCCATGTACTAGTCCCATATAAGCACATCGGATGCCTTGTAACTAATTAAACCCTACCGGATCATATTTCACATCTATCCACAATGATTCATTTTCAGTACCAAACCTCCACAATTCACTTATCCAATAAAGCTATGTTCATCAATTTAAGAGGACGGATACCAAGGCACCCTACCTCCTTAGGTAAATAAACCACTTCCCAATATGGCAATATGCATATTAGTGGATTGGATTTTGAGTCCTCAATATGCATAATTAGTAACCAATTAGGATACTGTAGCTTTTAATAATACTTCAACCCCATCTAATCACGTGCAGTGAGTACATATAAATATATCAAAATGAAACCATGCAGACCATTTTTTGAAACCACTTTCTCGTATGCGAAAACCATTGGGAAATGACCACCCTCGAAAACTTCTCTTCTTAGTTTTGAGGTCACTGTAACCGTTATCAAAACCATTATTCTCATCTACAAAAATCCCTCTTATTTGCACAGAATCAGTGCGTGAAAGTTTTCTATCTGAAAGGGGTTTAAGATTCAATTTTTTTTTTTATTTTTTTATCCCTTAACCCCTCCCACCCCAGATGCTGCTGGCCGGGATCGACCCTGTGACCTAAAGATACCATTCGCCACTGCTCAACCACTGAACAATCACACCTTTGGCATTTAAGATTCAAATGGTGTTAGTGTTTCATCTAGAATAAGTCACCAACCCACCCCCTTTTCTACGAGTGTTAATGCAAGGGGTGTTAGTAAATCACAGTGGCACTTTGTTATCTTCATTTTCAAAATTAAATTGTAAAAATAACATTATCACTTCTTTTTCAAAATTAGATTGTAAAAAGAACATTATTATTTTTCTTGAACGCAGTGGCCCAACATGGCAGGACTTGCAACAAAAGAGGTGAATGTTGGGAGCATCTTGGAGAACTGATGCTAACAAGTTCTTTCTTTCATATATATGTTCTCAATCAACAGATAGGGACACAAAAACCCTTCAATTAATCTGTAATGCATCAGTCAGCTTCAATAACAGCTATTCGATCTTTAAGTTTGCCATTCAAACATTTAAATCTAAACGGGTTCATTAATTCAACTAATACAGATTAAAAGAAGCTTCTCTAAACCTATGTAGTCTTGGGCTCGGGACCTATACTTGACCTTACTGTCTCGTCTAGCATAGGCACCATAAATGTTTCAAAAAATGTAGTCAATGGCGCTTGCCTTGGCGAGCTAGGCACCCTGGACAAACGTTTGGACTACATAGCTCTAAACAACCATTCAAAAACCACCTCAACCTCTAACTGACTTAAAAAACATTTAATACCAAGTCCAGTACATGCCCAAAACACTAAAAAACCATTGGATGTCCTTTTGGCTCCAACTATAATTCTAAACTAGCCCTACATTCCCAATATCTGTTATTATCAAAGACTTTTCGGAAAACTTGTTGTATCTATGTTCGACACGTATCTGACACCAACACTCACTCGACACGCCTTCAACACTTGGTTAACGTGTAAGAAACAAGTGTAAGAAACATGGTCAGTGTGGTCAACATGCCTCGGATGCATCCAAAACTTTGTCACGACACAATCAAGACTCATCAAGCAACTTTGCTTTATTTTTTACTTTTAGATGTGTTCAAATAACCACTTAGTTAATGGTTGTTGATCCATCTGAAGTGAATGTCTCTTTCAATTGTGATTTAAGACAAATAGAGTAATGAAAAGCCATTGAATCATAGAGTTAGTTTATGTTTATTGTTCTTCCCACATTTCATTTTTTTGCTCCTATACTTCTCTACTTTGTTTTTTACTTCTTGCAACATTGTGTCATCTTCTTCTCCACTTTTGCACATTTTCATTTTCATCATCATCTTCTTCTTCTCTTCTGTAAGTTATTTTTTACTTGCAACAAAGATGAAGACACTATTAGATTATTGTTTATGTTTATATGACTTATTAAAAAATAGGATGACACATCCATGTGTCCCCAAGTCCTAGTTTTTGAAAAATTGTCGAGTCGGGATGTCGTGTCCGTGTCCGACATGACACCCATGCTTGTATCCGTACATCCTCGTCCTCATTGTCATTATTATTTATTGTTGGCAAATTGATTGCATTGCAAAAGGAAGTAACCATTATAAAGAAATAACCTATAAATAAAAAGTCAGAGTAAACAAAACCCGACCAAAAAGGAACAAAGTTAAAAAATCTATGAACTATGTACATGAAATTCCTCCAATTGACTATGTAACCAACGAAATGGACTCATTTGAATTCCAACAAGACCCTGCACTGGCAATTAAGAAAACTTTTTAATATCCACGATAACCATTGAAGGATATAAATGATAATTGAATTTGTTATCATTATTATTATTATTATTATTTATAAATTGCTAATTCTCTAAAAACTCAAACTTGTAGAAAGGACAAATCTAATCACATATCAAGCGAACGTGTGAGCGGAAGTGTGGGATTACAACACACATTGGTGGGTACCAATAGTACCACCCTGGATAAACACACGGGAAATTTAGACCTATGGACAACTGGAGTGGGCTTTAATATTTCAACATACCATTATTACAAGGGTAACAGTTATATTACTATTATTTATTTTAAAGGTAACAATCCGTTAAAGAAGAATGCTAAAATTACAAGGGAAAGCCCACAAGCCTTAAGAAAGAGACTCCTAGCTATAATAGTACTCAAAGAGACTAAATGTATCAATTATTTTCCATTTCTCTCTCTCTCCCTCTTTTTTTTTGTAAAATCAGTGGACCGAAGTTTTGACTTAAATCGAAGGCAATGCTTCTGAACCTATCCTAAGTTGTGTCAAACCCCTGAATGTTGACTTCATAAGTCTCTTCTACTGACCCCTAATACCAATATTCATGTCTGCAAATATTCATTTTGATATTTCTTCCTACAATTAAATCCTAATATTAACTTGTAATCTCATGCATACTGGACCTTCTAATATATTCAGTTAAATCTGGGAACTATTCGAAATCTCATAAAATATTTATTGATTTTGGACTGGTATAAGCTGATCAATAGGTGCAGCAATTCCAATATAAAATTTCATAGTAAGTTCAATAATTTCTATTTGAGGAACTTAGGATTGTTGTTAGGTGGAAAGAAGGGCCTTTTAGGATGTCAGTTGCTCTCTCACATGATGCTATTGCTAACTATTACCATATTTTGACAGCTTTCATGAAACCTGATACGGAGACATATAATTGGGTGATCCAAGCATACACCAGAGCTGAGTCCTATGATAGGTAAAACTTGTTACATTTATGGCTATCTAAACTTGTTTATCTTTACATGAGGTATTTGAATTCTTAATACTTAGGGTTATTATCCTTCATTTTTTATTTGGAATTTCAGTTAGGGAAGACAAAAGTTACTTAAACTTTTAATTTTCTTACCCACACATTTGATTATTATACCATGACGAAGTCAGCATGAGTATTGAGAGTAGTATCTATGAATATTGAGAGTAGTTGATAAGTTCAGATAAGAGGAAAAATGCTTGACATATATGAATCACTTATTTGGGGAGTTTTGCTTATTAATATAATCCTTGCTGTTTGAATGATAAAAAAAACAGTATTGTGACACCTTGAATCACAAGGACAAGGAGACCCCGAGCCCTTAGACTGATACGAAAAACACCATCGGATTGAAAAGTAGCACGATCTAATTCGCAAATGTCACCCAATTAAAGCACGTCTAGCATATTTTTTCACAGTAGCAGATGAGAAAGAGGCATGCTTGAAAGGCGCGGTGAAGATGAGGTGATGGTTGAGCAATATTTGTACCACATCTAAACCATCTAACTGAAGATTCTCAAGTATGAACTTATAGATAAGACTTGGGGATGATGAAACCCTGAGTCTAGGGTTTGGCTCCCCCATCATTCACTTATCAATTTGAATTAAAAATCATACACCTCCATTGAGTAGATAGTGTGTTGGAAAGGTACATAGCTCAAGATGAGGTGATAGTTGTACCAAAATTCTCCCATATGCTATATCCCAAAGGAAGTCGTCCAAGTTAAGTATTTTGAGTGTTGAATTGTACTCTTCTAGGTTCTAACACCATCATGTTTTTACTCAATTGGTAAGATTTGTGGTTGATAAAATTTTGGTTCAATTGGTAAGACTTGCTTTTGATGAATCAAGGGGTTGATGTTTGAGTTTTGATAGTATCATTTTGTTGCTCGGAGCTAAAACTCCATGTTCCAATAACATTATCTGTGGGATAAGTTGTGTGCTATATAATTATAACATCTAAATCCGGAGGGGAAATTCCAAGACGGAGGTAGTGTGTTGGAAAGGTGCCTAGCTTATTATAAATGATGGTTTCATCAGGATTTGTACCACATGCTTAAGAAGCCCTCCAAGTGAATGCTCTTAACTCTGGGCTTGATTGTCATAATACCCTCAGTGTAGCAAATTCGATAAAAAAAAAATTGCAGTTGATGATAACACAGGTTTGGTTTATAAATCTTTTACGCTGATTTGTATGCCATGTCTCAGCAGCAGGGTCCAATGGGATTTATCTCTTGGAGGATTTAACGACTAGGAAATGGAGCCTGTTACTTCTCTCATTTCCTTGCTCATAGGGGGGAAATGAATGGGTCTGTCAATTTTTTGTTTGCTACACTGTGGCTGGCAACTATGATTATGTTTTGTCTCAGTTTGTTCATAACCAGGTCCCGTCCAACCTTTGTTATAAAATCAAGGGGATTAATCGCTTAACGGGACTAGACCAATACATTTAGATAATTAATTGATTGATAAGCCAAAATTAACCAGCGACTCATCCGAGTCAACGATAAATCGGTGTTAACTGAAATTGTGAGCTTAGAATTGTTTAATCACTTACGGATTTAAGAGGTTAAGATCTAATAGTTCAATACTCAATGCTAGATCTATTTGTTAGGGTTTAATAGATCTAACTGATCTTTTACAAACCCTAGATCTTTTACAAGTTCTAGATCTAACAGATTGGTTTATCAATCTCTTGCACAATCAAACAATACTAAAGTGCAAGAAAAATAAATGACACCTCATATAATGTGGTCACTTATAGAGTTTTAAACACCAACTCTATAAGCTACATCCACAGAGAAAAGATCTACTATAAAAAAAAATCGCGATTATATGGTTGTTTACTCAAACCACTTACCAAATCTTACCTGGTTCCACAACGATCGAGTTCGCCACTTGCAACCAACTTCTGTATAAGGAAGCTTGCTTCGATGACCTTCCTCTATGTTGTATGATCAAAGTCAGTAATCTTCCTCTTTGTCCACATCAATGATACCATGGATCTGGGAGGGGAGTTTTGGATATGATAGGCGCCAACTTGGAATTCAACCAAGCATTGTTTTCCAAGTGAATATGGAGGTTTGGAACTGAAGAAAAAGTGCAATATGGAGACTGTTAGTGGTGGAAAAAATATGGCATCAAAGAGTATGAATGGTACTTCAAGGGGGCCACCACGCTGTGTCCAGAATGGATGGCGGTGATCTCAGATTTCAGATGATGTGAACGATGAAAAGAGAACAAACTTTTGGGAGGATACAATAGGTAGGAGACAAGCCTCTAAATCAGCAGTTTGGGGATACATTGAGCATCCCCAGGAAGAAAAAGGGCCCTGATGCACACTTTGTTCACGCTATTAAGGACATTTAAAGTTGGGATTTTGCACTAAGAAGAGGCCTGCATGAATGGGAGGTTATTGAGTTACTGCAAGAGATATGGTTGTCCAGCAACACTGATATATGGGTTTGGAATCACATCTCAACGAAAAGCTGCTATGACTTCCCCACCTCTCAAGCTGTACATCACCCTAACAATGGTGTCAAATTCTCAACTGGTGCTATGGAAGAGTCAATCCCCACCCAGAACAAATTGTTTTGTGGACTTTGGCACATGGAAGGACTTCAACCATTGATAACTTGACAAGATGTGATCTTCTCATTACCAACAGGTGTAGTTTGAGGCAAGCATGGATACCATCAATGATTTGCACTTTCAATGTATTTTTTTTTCTTTTTCAAAAGGTGAACTTTTATTAACTCAACTAAAAGAAGAGTTCAATCAGGCCGTAGAAGAATTAAGGCTCCAAAATCACCATATATCAATTAGTGTACAACGAATCAAAGAAAGTGCCATTAAAATTGGGATAATGTGCAACCCATGTCCAAATAGTAATCAGAACCTCCACAATCCTCGAGTCAAAGTCAGTAATCTTGTTCTGAAAAATGCAGTTATTACTTTGAATGTATTTTCTCTATTGCTGTATGGAGCAGGGTGGCGATGGCATGTCACATGTAGAGGTCAATGCCCGATGACTAACTCGCTTGGGTGGATCAATAGAATGGAAGAGTATTTGGTGGAAGAGGCAACTGGCTGTGGGACAGGTTATAGCAACAGTGGTAACTACTAGCCATTTTGAAAGAAAGGAATGAAAGAATATTCAATGGAAACAAAAAGGAGGTGCACCTATTTAAAGGCATTCTGGGGGTGGTTTGGTTTTGCGAAACGATATGGGGAGTCTTGGACTCGACAAACTTCTTTAGTCATTATATTCTATATGTTTGATTTTATGTGTCACATTGTGAGTTTTCTCAGTCACCTTTTAATTTTAATGAATCATCTTCCAAAGGTTGATTGGGGAGCAAATTTGAACTGTTCCAGATTGTTTCTTCTCTCAAGGACTAGAGCATTATTTTTCTTTCACTAGTTAATCATTTTACTGTTACAAGTGTTTTTCATAACTCGATTCTGTAAATATCAGAAAAAGATGGTCTTGCCACATGATATATATTTAAACTGCAGGGTGCAAGATGTAGCTGAATTACTAGGCATGATGGTGGAAGATCACAAGCGTGTGCAACCTAATGTAAAGACATACACGTAAGCACTTCTTTCCTCAACTCTGAGCAAAGTCTTTGGTAAGTCACTGGTAATGGATTTATGTTTATTATCTGAAATTTGAGTGCTATATGGTGAAAATAGGTGCCAGTACTGGAGGTCCAACTGCTAATCAATGGCTATGAAGCAATTGATTGATTTTATTCATGTATCAATTCCTACAAAATCTGTATGGCGTTGCTAACATATTACCAGTTTTAAACCTATGATAGGTTTATAGCCATTGAAACTTCTGATTAGTTGTCTCATCAAAGTTGAAGATGGCGTTGATTGTTGTCTCATGAAACCTATGCATGGTTGTTCCTTAGATAACTAGTTAAATCTGGTTGTTGTTGGAATGATGGAAATCTTACACTTAGCTCTTATAAAGTTTCTGATACTCGTTTTTCTTTACTTCCACGACTGCAATCCCATGGCCGACAGGAATATCTTGCTGTAGAGCTCTGAAAATTTATGAAGTTGGGAGTGACAGACATTCTTGTGGTCGGTGATACCTAGGTATGGCAATGGGGCGGGTTTGGGCAAATTTGTTCCTACCTCGCTAGGGATAACGAATCCCCGAATCCGCCCCGAATAACCATTTATTATCACATTTTAAAACCATCTTCGCTCCGCACGGATTGAGGGATATCCACCACACCCCATTTAACCGCTGCGGGTTCAATAGATGGCAGATATGCCACCCCCCCCCCCCCCCCCCCCCCCGCCCCCTTTCACTCTCTTTGTGCGACCCATTCCTCCCTCATTTCCCTTTTCTCACTCTTTGCGCCGCCCCCTCAGTGCTTCTTCTTCGGTATTCAGAACCCAACACCCACCCCCCCGAGTACTATTATCAAGCCTATCCTTTGGCTTTTCCTTATATATGTTATTGTTTCCAACCAATATTTTCATCTAATTTTTTTTTCTTTCACACCTTCTTCATTAGGTCAAAATTTCATGTATTTTCATCCTTGAAGTTTCCCCTAACCTGATTTGATCTCTACTTTCCCAACTTTGAAAAAATTGTTGTTTTTGAATCAGTATTTGCAGCCACAGAATCGGTGTTCAAAAACCTTGTTTTTCACTCTCTTCCACTAACCCCACCTCTCCTTTCTCCACCTCAAAAAATGCAGAGTCCCCTTTGCAATCCACCCATTTCCATCTTCCTCCCCCCAAGACCCCACACTCGAACTCCCACATAGATTCCCCTCCACCCCATTTCGAAAACCCACTCAAAACCTCTTTGTAACCCACCATGAAACCTCTGTGTGTGCTCTAAAAGGCTCTGGTCTTATCTCCCATTTGACCGAGCAATTGAAGAGGAAGAGTATAGAAGAGCTAGAGCTGAAGTGCATAAAAAAGGTGTCACCTTGAAAGGGTACTTGATTGAGGGGATTTCAATTGGTGGGCATGACACCTGTTAAGGGTGGGAATGGGGGGAAGACACTGAGGTGTGAGCGTGGGATGGATGATTTGGATCTTCTCTTTGGCGGTGGTGGAGGCGAGACTTTTGAGTCTTGTCTTAGAGATGGAGCCTGGAAAAAGAGAAGAGATTGAGTGGAGAGGGATTGAGGGAATGAGAGATTGTGTTTTATTTTATTTGAAAGGAATATTATTTTAGTAAAAAATATTAATTAAGTTTTAAAATAAAATATTATAGATATATATACGGATATTCGCGGGGCGGATATGGCCAAATCCTATCCTCCCCGAATTTGTGTAGATACAATTTGGATCCCCGAATCTTCCCTGAAATCCATTAAGGTAAACCCAAATCTGCCCTATTCGGGACAGGCGGGGTGGATATCCTCGAAAAGCCGCTTCACTGCCATCCCTAGTGATACCAAAGTTTGGGTATGAACCTGGCCAACACCAAGCTGTTGGTTTAAACAAAAACCCCACACTCCCGTGGCGGTGGTTAGGTAAGAACGTTGTAGGTGGTGCTTGTGGGTTGTCACTATTGGTATTGATGCTAAAGATGACAGTCATTGTTAAAGTGGGATTGGAGATGTAAGCGTTGATTTTTAAAAAGTTAATTATAAACAAAATGATGATTCAATTAAGTGCAGTAATGAGGCATTGGTTGTTGAGTTCCCCTAACCTGATTTGATATCTGTTTTCCCAACTTTGAAGAAATTGTTGTTTTTGAATCAGTATTTGCAGCAGCAGAACCGGTGTTCAAAAACCTTGTTTTTCACTCTCTTCCACTTACCCCACCTCCCCTTTTTCCACCTCAAAAATTGCAAAGTCCCCTTTGCAATCCACCCATTTTCATCTTCCTCCCCCCCAAGACCCCACACTCGAACTCCCACATAGATTCCCCTGCACCCCATTACGAAAACCCACTCAAAACCTCTACATAACCCACCATGAAATCTCTGTGTGTGCTCTAAAAGGGTCTGGTCTTATCTCCCCATTTGACCGAGCAATTGAAGAGGAAGAGTATAGAAGAGCTAGAGCTGAAGTGCATAAAAAAGGTGTTGACTTGAAAGGGTACTTGATTGAGGGGATTTCAATTGGTGGGCATGAAACTTGTTAAGGGTGGGAATGGGGGGAAGACACTAAGGTGTGAGCGTGGGATGGATGATTTAGATCTTCTCTTTGGCGGTGGTGGAGGCGAAACTTTTGAGTCTTGTCTTAGAGATGGAGCCTGGAGAAAGAGAAGAGATTGAGTGGAGAGGGATTGAGGGAATGAGAGATTGTGTTTTATTTTATTTGAAAGGAATATTATTTTAGTAAAAAAATTCTAATAAGTTTTAAAATAAAATATTATAAATATATATACGGATATCCGCGGGGTGGATATGGCCAAATCCTATCCTCCCCGAATCCGTGTAGATACAATTTGGATCCTCGAATCCGCCCTGAAATCCATTATGGTAAACCCAAATCCGCTCTATTTGGAACAGGCGGGGTGGATATCCTCGAAAATCCGCTTCATTGCCATCCCTAGTGATACCAAAGTTTGGGTATGAACCTTGCCAACACCAAGCTGTTGGTTTAAACAAAAACCCCACACTCCCGTGGCGGTGGTTAGGTAAGAATGTTGTAGGTGGTGCTTGTGGGTTCACTATTGGTATTGGTGCTAAAGATGACAGTCATTGTTAAAGTGGGATTGGAAATGTAAGCGTTGATTTTTAAAATGTTAATTATAAACAAAATGATGAATCAATTAAGTGCAGTAATGAGGCATTGGTTGTTGAGTTCCCCCTAACCTGATTTGAACTCTTCTTTCCCAACTTTGAAGAAATTGTTGTTTTTGAATCAGTATTTGCAGCAGCAGAACCGGTGTTCAAAAACCTTGTTTTTCACTCTCTTCCACTAACCCCACCTCTCCTTTTTCCACCTCAAAAAATGCAGAGTCCCCTTTGCAATCCACCCATTTCCATCTTCCTCCCCCCCAAGACCCCACACTCGAACTCCCACATAGATTCCCCTCCACCCCATTTTGAAAACCCACTCAAAACCTCTTCGTAACCCACCATGAAACCTCTGTGTGTGCTCTAAAAGGGTCTAGTCTTATCTCCCCATTTGACCGAGCAATTGAGGAGGAAGAGTATAGAAGAGCTAGAGTTGAAGTGTATAAAAAAGGTGTCGACTTGAAAGGGTACTTGATTGAGGGGATTTCAATTGGTGGGCATGAAACTTGTTAAGGGTGGGAATGGGGGGAAGACACTGAGGTGTGAGCGTGGGATGGATGATTTGGATCTTCTCTTTGGCGGTGGTGGAGGCGAGACTTTTGAGTCTTGTCTTAGAGATGGAGCCTGGAGAAAGAGAAGAGATTGAGTGGAGAGGGATTGTGGGAATGAGAGATTGTGTTTTATTTTATTTGAAAGGAATTTTATTTTAGTAAAAAAATATTAATAAGTTTTAAAATAAAATATTATAGATATATATACGGATATTCGTGGGGCGGATATGGCCAAATCCTATCCTCCCCGAATCCGTGTAGATACAATTTGGATCCCCGAATCCGCCTTGAAATCCATTAAGGTAAACCCAAATCCGCCCTATCCTCGAAAAGCCGCTTCACTGCCATCCCTAGTGATACCAAAGTTTGGGTATGAACCTGGCCGACACCAAGCTGTTGGTTTAAACAAAAACCCCACACTCCCGTGGCGGTGGTTAGGTAAGAACGTTGTAGGTGGTGCTTGTGGGTTCACTATTGGTATTGGTGCTAAAGATGACAGTCATTGTTAAAGTGGGATTGGAAATGTAAGCGTTGATTTTTAAAATGTTAATTATAAACAAAATGATGAATCAATTAAGTGCAGTAATGAGGCATTGGTTGTTGAGTTCCCCCTAACCTGATTTGATCTCTTCTTTCCCAACTTTGAAGAAATTGTTGTTTTTGAATCAGTATTTGTAGCAGCAGAACCGGTGTTCAAAAACCTTGTTTTTCACTCTCTTCCACTAACCCCACCTCTCATTTTTCCACCTCAAAAAATGCAGAGTCCCCTTTGAAATCCACCCATTTCCATCTTCCTCCCCCCCAAGACCCCACACTCGAACTCCCACATAGATTCCCCTCCACCCCATTTTGAAAACCCACTCAAAACCTCTTCGTAACCCACCATGAAACCTCTGTGTGTGCTCTAAAAGGGTCTAGTCTTATCTCCCCATTTGACCGAGCAATTGAGGGGGAAGAGTATAGAAGAGCTAGAGTTGAAGTGCATAAAAAAGGTGTCGATTTGAAAGGGTACTTGATTGAGGGGATTTCAATTGGTGGGCATGAAACTTGTTAAGGGTGGGAATGGGGGGAAGACACTGAGGTGTGAGCGTGGGATGGATGATTTGGATCTTCTCTTTGGCGGTGGTGGAGGCGAGACTTTTGAGTCTTGTCTTAGAGATGGAGCCTGGAGAAAGAGAAGAGATTGAGTGGAGAGGGATTGTGGGAATGAGAGATTGTGTTTTATTTTATTTGAAAGGAATTTTATTTTAGTAAAAAAATATTAATAAGTTTTAAAATAAAATATTATAGATATATATACGGATATTCGCGGGGCGGATATGGCCAAATCCTATCCTCCCCGAATCCGTGTAGATACAATTTGGATCCCCGAATCCGCCTTGAAATCCATTAAGGTAAACCCAAATCCGCCCTATCCTCGAAAAGCCGCTTCACTGCCATCCCTAGTGATACCAAAGTTTGGGTATGAACCTGGCCAACACCAAGCTGTTGGTTTAAACAAAAACCCCACACTCCCGTGGCGGTGGTTAGGTAAGAACGTTGTAGGCGGTGCTTGTGGGTTGTCACTATTGGTATTGGTGCTAAAGATGACAGGCATTGTTAAAGTGGGATTGGAGATGTAAGCGTTGATTTTTAAAAATTAATTATAAACAAAATGATGAATCAATTAAGTGCAGTAATGAGGCATTGGTTGTTGAGTTCCCCCTAACCTGATTTGATCTCTTCTTTCCCAACTTTGAAGAAATTGTTGTTTTTAATCAGTATTTGCAGCAGCAGAACCGGTGTTCAAAAACCTTGTTTTTCACTCTCTTCCACTAACCCCACCTCTCATTTTTCCACCTCAAAAAATGCAGAGTCCCCTTTGCAATCCACCCATTTCCATCTTCCTCCCCCCCAAGACCCCACACTCGAACTCCCACATATATTCCCCTCCACCCCATTTCGAAAACCCACTCAAAACCTCTTCGTAACCCACCATGAAACCTCTGTGTGTGCTCTAAAAGGGTCTGGTCTTATCTCCCCATTTGACCGAGCAATTGAAGAGGAAGAGTATAGAAGAGCTAGAGTTGAAGTGCATAAAAAAGGTGTCGACTTGAAAGGGTACTTGATTGAGGGGATTTCAATTGGTGGGCATGACACCTGTTAAGGGTGGGAATGGGGGGAAGACACTGAGGTGTGAGCGTGGGATGGATGATTTGGATCTTCTCTTTGGCGGTGGTGGAGGCGAGACTTTTGAGTCTTGTCTTAGAGATGGAGCCTGGAAAAAGAGAAGAGATTGAGTGGAGAGGGATTGAGGGAATGAGAGATTGTGTTTTATTTTATTTGAAAGGAATATTATTTTAGTAAAAAATATTTATAAGTTTTAAAATAAAATATTATAGATATATATACGGATATCCGCGGGGCGGATATGGCCAAATCCTATCCTCCCTGAATCCGTGTAGTTACAATTTGGATCCCCGAATCTGCCCTGAAATCCATTAAGGTAAACCCAAATCCGCCCTATTTGGAACAGACGGGGTGGATATCCTCGAAAATCCGCTTCACTGCCATCCCTAGTGATACCAAAGTTTGGGTATAAACCTGGCCAACACCAAGACAAAAACCCCACACTCCCGTGGCGGTGGTTAGGTAAGAACGTTGTAGGTGGTGCTTGTGGGTTGTCACTATTGGTATTGGTGCTAAAGATGATGATCATTGTTAAAATGGGATTGGTGATGTAAGCGTTGATTTTTAAAAATTAATTATAAACAAAATGATGAATCAATTAAGTGCAGTAATTAGGCATTGGTTGTTGAGTTCATTATTTACAAGCCTTTGTTATTCAAGTATCCGGCCACATGCCAAAAGGTGCTAGCTAAACCTGTAAAACTTGTGGCGGATACCACAAGTCCAGGGATCAAAACCATGCAAAGGCATTTAATGGTTTTAGGATCCAATAAAAACCATTCTTGCCCTAAAAAAAGTATCTAACCACATCTACAGTAATAGAATGACAAAAAAATTGATATTTTTTCAAAAAAAATTCTTATCCAAAATTCATTCTTAAAACATAGCTTTCAAAGCTATCCATAAGACCATAACATAGCAAAGACTCTTAACATTTAATAAATTATTAACAAAAACATCATACCAATAATAATTGAACATAACCATAACGACCTGGCGATAGTCATTGGTCATACCTCAAAATGGAGTCTATTTCCTATTGAACTGATTCCTACGACTTGCCTCTATCATCATCATTAAAAAAAAAAAAAAATTAATGTCGTGTTATACTTGCTGGATCATATACACTAGGCTTAAGCCCCATTGCACCTCGAGGGTTAAGCCTTAGACCATAAGCTCATATGCGTCTTTACACATCTGGAAGTCATATGTTCTGAATCCTAAAGCTATCGCATTACCTCGGTGTGCCTCAAGGCCGAAGTCTCTTACAATACATTTGGGACTACACCCTCCCAAGGTGGGGGACTATGATATATTGAATCCCAAGGAGGAGGAGGTGTGTTGAATGATGCCTAGCCGAAGATGGATGATTGCACCAGTTTTTTCTCCACATTGTTTGGCAAGCCATCCTAGTGAAGATTTTAATTATGGGCCTGTATTCTTCTATCACAAAAGCTGACATTCGAAACATGGCGTAGCATAAACTTGGAGGCTAGATACCAAGCCTTTGAGGTTTGATCAATTATTCCTCTATAAGACATATTCTCACTATACTTTATATCCTTTTTGTTTTCGAATTTTCTAAAATTCTAAAGCCAGTAGCTTTCTGCTGTGGTGGTCTACATTGTGCATATTAGGCATTTCGATTAGCATGTGAGAAGGATCTTGATTGTAGTCCCCCACAACAATGGTTGTTCACTTGTTTTGTAATTATTTGATGGCTTACCACCGCATTATGATACGCGGCTTCATGTTCTGAAAGCCAAATGAATTGCATATTATTTCAATTATTTACTTGTAACTCTATGGTATATCCATTTAGTTCCACATTGTTAAGTCAATACCTGCATGTTAGGAGTTACTTCTATGTTTTTAGTGGTTGAACATATCTTTTGAAGTCTTAATAAATTTCTTACCTTCTTACTCAGGTTATTAGTGGAGTGTTTTACCAAGTATTGTGTCGTCCGAGAAGCAATCCGCCATTTTCGTGCCCTCAAGAACTTTGAAGGCGGAACAAAATTTCTGTACAATGACGGGAACTTTGGGGATCCACTCTCACTGTATCTTAGAGCTTTATGTCGAGAAGGTATTTGATGCTGTTTCTCATTGCCTAGAGAAACAGGTGGTCTTACTCGATACCCCTTTTTCTTTATTTTTGTCATTTTTTATAATTTAAAGGACAATAATAATATATAATGTTTTTGATATATTAATAGTCGAGAGAGATAGATTATACAGTGATACAAATACGGAGGCATAACTGTATAGAGTTTTTAAAGATTATACATCACAACCTCCCAATGGACAAAGAATACTCAAAGATGCCACCATCTAACCCTGGCATAAGCCATAGAAAGCCCATTGTGTCCATAATGATCGTCCCTTCTTTGTGCTTTTTTCATTCCACAGCATAGTGCCCAACAAGTTGCATGAAAATAAGCTTAGAAACAAACTTTCGAACTCCTGTGCCAACATCTAAGGAGATTGTATACTCTTCAGAAATACCTAATACATCATAACAAAACGATAATAATTCCTGTTACAAGCAAGGTTGTCAAACAGTCAGAGATGTAAACCTTGATACCTTTAAAAAACTGATACTGCGTTATGTCAAAAAGAAAATGACAGGTCTACAGAGAAGCACCACGAGAAAAACACAAGTAAACTTGAAATATTAAAGCCAACTAACGCCAGGTTGTTTCTGTAATCCAACATAAGCATGAGCTGCTTGACCAAAAAGTGTTTCCCTTATGGGTGTCGACTGTTGTGAAATATTTGATGTTAGAAGTAGAAGTTGGTGGAGCTTTTGTAAACGCCCAAACTGTCTTGCTTCCAGTTGCTGCTCTTTCAGGGATTTCTGTACCAAAAATACTGCACTAAATCAGAAGTATTTGAAGGGCTACTTTGGAAATAATCTATCAATGCTTAATAGTTTCTTAATGTTCAATAAAACCCTGTATTTACCCACCTAAATTTTTTATGCTGCTGAGTTTGTATTCTTATGTTTTACCAGGAAGAATTGTTGAGTTGCTTGAAGCTTTAGAAACAATGGTTAGAGACAATCAGCCTATTCCACCTAGAGCAATGATCTTTAGCAGAAAATACCGGACATTGGTTAGCTCGTGGATAGAACCTTTGCAAGAAGAAGCTGAACTTGGATATGAGATTGACTACATTGCCAGGTGCATGTCATCGCATGGTGGTTATTTTGCTAGATAATAATGATACTGCAGTCTTTGAATTCCTAGATGCAATGAGTGCATTCTGCTCTTCCTATTATGCTATAATCAAGTTTCAATATACTGCAACCTTGGACATGAGACTCTGAACCTTCTTCTTTTTTGCTATACTTTCTACATTCTCATTTTCCTTGGATACTCACATACCTTTGTTTCGCAGTGTTCACCTTGTAGACGTGTTTTGTTGGATCCCTGTTTCAACATAGTTGGTGATTTTGCTTCCCTATTTAACAAGGTTACTTTATTTTTTCTTAAACTCCCATGTTGGATACGTATTGGACAGTCCTACATGCTGAAACTCTGTAGGACACTCCATACTGAAACCCTGTAGGACACTCCATGCTTAGACCATGGAACCTGTTCACTTATCTTTCAAATTTAGATTATTTGTAAATGTTCTCAGCCTATCATGGCTAGTTTGTAGTACATATCTATAACAATCTAGAAAGAGGATTTGTATGACATAATAGCTTTAGGAAAACCAGGGAAAGGGCAGCACAAGATCCATGTACACTCTCATGAAAGAAAAACCCAAGTGGCCATAAAAAAAAAGCTAGGATTGAGGATTTGCCTCATCCATAATTTTACAAAAGAAACGACAACTTTTCAATATCTTTAAGGCATTAAGTAGAAGGACAAGGAGTAAAAAGCTTTTCAATACATTTCCTAAGGCCTTTTGCCTTATGTGATAGGAAGTAGGGTAGGATGGATGAGTTTGGCATACAAACTCATGGGTTTCATCTTCGTACGAGTGCTCTTTGTGTTGGCACGATGGAGGAGAGGTTTCCCTGTTTGAGCGTTTTTCTCGAGATTGGCTATGGATATTTACCTGATGGTGCATGAAAATAAGGTGTACCTTCGGGTGTGCCATTCATGTGGACAATGATGTGGAATAGGCTCCCATCCACGGTATAGTTGGCTCATAGGAGTATGGATGTTGAGGTGAGATTTAGCTTTTGTGAATTAGATTAAGAAAGCTAACTCATCTTCTTCTACTGTGGTTGGGTCAATAGGGTGTTGGTGCATTTCTTGTTTGGTGTGGATTGGGCAATGCCTAGTTTCATAGAGATGTTGCTAAAGTTGGAGACTTTGAATCGTGCTTCTCCAAAGGGAAGGTGTGGTCTTGTGGAAGCTAAATCCTTTAGCAGCGTCTTCGACAATGTGAAAGGAATGGAATAATGGAAATTTAAGTCATGAACTGGCTTAGTGATCATGGAGGTCTTAGTTTTCTTTATGGATGGGTGTCTCATCTTCCGTATTTCATAGGTTTTTTTTTTCAAAATTCGTTTGCTAATTGAGACACTCTTATACTGAGGCCTTACTGCTTTTAACGTTCCTAAAGGTTGTAATACCACGTTATATTCATGAATAAAATTTACCTTTCAAAAAATAAAATAAAAAATGTCCATTCCAACGAAATAAGAAAACAAAAAGTTACCAATGAAGAAATCCCCATTTGTTTGTCAATGCAATATATGCTGTTGCATAAAGTTTTATTCATTATGGTAATTTACTAAATCATAGGAAACATGCCTCAATGAGTGTAAGGGGGCGTCTGTTGGATTCAGAGTTCTAATCTGAGGTAACCTTTTAACTCTTAATAAGAGGCTCTAATTGGAGTTTTAAAATTTTTTGTTTAAGTTCTATTTAGAGCATCTAACTAGAGGAGTAGAGGGCAAAGAAAGTAACGACTATATTTCCTATAATGGGCAACACATATTAGACACCCACAATAATTTGGTTATAAAAAGATGGTTGGTCTAGTAAAAACACTTGGTTAAATATAGAAGTCTCTAGCTAGATCAAACAGTAAGAGGGGCCACCTTTTATTCAAATGCCAAAAGAAACACCAAATTATGGGGTGGGGCATCCTTATTCAGACACGCCTCTAATTAAGAGGTTAAACAAACATCCCCAAAGTCTAGTCACAAAATTGACATATCAGTGAAGTGGTAGTGGTATAGTTGTGCAGTATTGAGACCCCCAGTGAACTTGCTAACATTGTTATTACCCTTCCACTCGCCTATATTTTATCTCTTGAAAACTGAATTTCTTATTTTCTTTGATCACGATCCATTCTATTCTCTGAAGCTTGTTGTTTGCTTTGTTTTGATAAAGTTCCTTGTTTAGTTGACTATGAACCATTGCACCAAACATACCATTTATTCATCAGTTGTGTCTGCTTCCCTAGCTTAGTTGGTTAAAGAACCCATTTAGTTTAGGGTTTACACTTTCTCTTATTTTTGTTCGAACTGAATTGTCCTCTAATATTAAGTCTCTCTTGATCAAATGTCAGGTACATAGCAGAAGGTGGACTTACTGGCGAGCGGAAACGGTGGGTTCCCCGTAGAGGGAAAACACCTCTAGATCCTGATGCATTTGGGTTTATTTATTCAAATCCAATTGAAACGTCTTTCAAGCAACGGTGTCTGGAAGATTGGAAGATCCATCATCGCAAGCTTTTGAAGACCCTTTGGAACGAAGGACCTGCATGCTTAGGTAATGCATCAGAATATGATTATCTTAGAGTAGAGGAGAGATTAAAAAAGATCATAAAAGGTCCTGAGCGAACTTCATTAAAGCCGAAAGCAGCTAGTAAGATGGTAGTCTCTGAGTTAAAGGAAGAGCTTGAAGCACAAGATTTACCAACAGATGGAACGAGAAATATTCTCTACCAACGAGTGCAAAAAGCAAGGAGAATAAACCGCTCTCGTGGCCGGCCACTTTGGGTTCCTC
This sequence comes from Berberis thunbergii, assembly GCA_003290165.1. Classification (NCBI taxonomy): domain Eukaryota; kingdom Viridiplantae; phylum Streptophyta; class Magnoliopsida; order Ranunculales; family Berberidaceae; genus Berberis; species Berberis thunbergii. The sequence continues at coordinate 9,749 of QNQO01003735.1, read as the reverse complement.
CGGTGGAGGAAGAAGAAGAAGAGGTAAATAGATAATTTTTGTTTTTTCAAAGGAAGAGGTAAGATGGACTTGACTACTGTAACCTCAACCAAATACCAAGTAAGATCCACCCACAATGAAGTGGAAGATGAGCTGAACTTTGTGGCTCAAGTCCACAAAAGCTCCTGTGAGCCATTTCCATCTTGGATGGAGGTATGTTCCACAATGTCGTCCACATGGAAAGAAAAACGTTGGAGGGTACTCCTTTTTCCAGACCAAATTCTTTGGAAAATTGTGAAATGCACCCTCAAGCGAATGGACCATAGTTTGAGAAACATACATAGAAGACTCTTTCTCTATCCTCCTCCCACACCCACCTATCACTTTCCTGACCCACAGTAACACTCCCTGAAATTCCTGACAACAGAGCAAACCCATCCACCTCTCCCTCTAAAAGGGCAATTTTTACATATAACCCAAAATCAACACCCAACCTTGTTTCCTGTCACATAAAGTGAAAAAAAATTGGAAATTGTCTTTGGGAATGATATCCCCTAACCTTATCACCTTTTCCTATGACCACCTCAATGACTTGACCCTTTGAACAAATTTATCCCTATAATTACAGATTTGTTCTTCTTTTGTGCCATATGATGCCACTAGGTGTCTAGGAAGCCAATTGAAACCAAAATATACTTGGCTTTAATGCCCTCCTTCCACAGGCAATCTACTTCCATGCTATCCATGTTTTTAAAAAACATTTTCAGTACTGAGGTGATTGGCTTTTTCATGCAAAGTGGCGGATTGATGAGCAACAAGGCGTATGCCTTGATTTTTTTAGAGAAAAAGTGATAAAACTATTAAATCATTAAAAAACATTAACAATCATCAATGTAAGAGATAACATCAATGTAAGAGATAACATGAAACCAATCATTAAGAAGATAACATGTTATTCTCTTGTTCTCCTTTTCTCTTCTTTTCTTCTATTGCAATACTCATAACCGCATACTCAGGGCCATCTCACAAACCCGAATCATAAGTTTAGGTTGTTTAGGTTAGGGTTAGATCTTATTCAAGATCTTTGAAATCTAAAAATAGATTTTCTTCAAGATCTAAAATGAGATCTTATAAAACTCGTATGCCTCAATACGAGTCGACTCGTACGGGTCACTCAATAAACTCGTACGCACTGGTACATCAATTGCCTTTTAAAACACTGCATACCATGTCTTCATAACCATTTACTTGACAATGCCTTATTCATCAACTAAATAGATTAAATATCCAAACCACCCAACTCCATCGACATACACCACCAATTCCCGATTTGAGAGCATGAAACCCTTTATCATCCGTTTGGGACAAACTCATTCATGCTTTAGTTCGGATAATTTGGAGGGTAAAATACAAAATATTAATACATGTACACAAGAATATAGATACTTTGTGGAAAGACACTAAAGTCACCTTATGGTTTTGGAGTAGTAGTTGGGACAAATTAGGGTTTCTGATTGTATGTTTAGGTGGGAATCCCTTGTTCTGAGTATTTCCATCTTTGATAAAGACAATACTCTTTTGTTTTGCTGATAAAAAAAAGCCCTTTAGCTTCCGCTCCACTGCACCAAAAAAGTTCCTTATCATTTCACACATGTTTAGCAACTGAATTAAGCATATGGAATGGTGACATAATTTACATATATGTTTGCCAATGCACTCTTGGTAAGTACATGTTTTACCACCTTTTGACAATAACTTAACTTTCCACGTAGTAAGTTTCTTTCCATTCATCTCCACTTCTGGATCTTGCAAGTGTTTGCTTCTATTCCTAGCCTCCTAAGGAAGTCCAAAATACTTAGGTAGTAATTCCGCAACCTAACACCCACGTACTCCTTCCCCACCTTACTATTTGTTCCCTCACCAATATCACTAACTACTTTATAAAATTGATCTTCAAACCTGAACAAGTATGAAATTATTCTTGTAGTTCTCCACCTGAGACCTATCATCCTCAAGAAAAAACAAAATATCAATAGTGAATTGAGATGAGCCACCCTCGTTCTACTTAAAATCCAAATGTGACAGTCATGCCCCCGTACCCTTGGTCACCAATCTATTTAGTGGATCTACTATAATTGTAAACACAAAGGGAGAAAAAGGATCATCGTGACGAATTTCCCTAAAAGTTTTGAAGAAGCCCAGAGATTAACCGGCAACTGATACAGTTGATATACATGTCTTGACCCATCTCATCCACTTTTTTCTAAAGCCCATGTCATTCATACAATAAAAGTCCCAATTCTGATTCTCGAGAATCGTATACCTTTTCAATCTTACACAAAGCCTTGGTTCCTACTTCTGAACCTCGAGCCTACCAACTCATTAGCCACTATCACTCCATCAAGGATTAGTCTTTTCTTAACAAGGATTAGTCTTTTCTTAACAATGATTCGTCTTTTCTTAACAAAAGCCCCTTGATTGGGCCCAATTATAGGGTCCAAGTAGGTCTTCAGCCGCGTAGCCATAGCCTTTGCAATACTCTTGTAAATCCCACCAACTAGACTAAAACCTACTCCTTTCTTCTGGATTTAAAGTAATAAAATACGCGTTCAACCTCCAATCTAAAAAGAATAAATCTTGGAGATCACCCACAATCTCCATCAGTTACCCTTTGTTATCTCCCAATACTTCTTAAAATACACCCTAATAAACATCCGAACCCGACTCTTTATCACTTCTATTACTCTCAGGGTGTGTTTGGTTTCATAGATTTCTTAAACACACCCTCAGTGTTCTTTGTTCTTGGGTTCTAATAAATAGTCTACATTCTGCTATACTCACTTCCGCGTCTTTATTGATCAGCTGCCACTAAAAAGCATTTTTCTTTTAGATATCAAGTTGTGTTCCTGGTGCAAAATCTATTCTTAACAAATTTCTCTCATTTCTTTACAGGTGATGAAGAGGTGGATGAACTAATTTCACGGATTAAGTTGGAAGATGGAAATACAGAATTCTGGAAACATCGTTTCCTCGGAGAAGGTTTAAGTGGTGATCCTGGACATTCTACTGATGAGGAAAATGCAGATATCGTAGATGTGAGGGATGAGGTGGATCTTGGAGATGATGCTGTGAGAGAAGATGATGATGAGGTGGAGGAAGAGGTTGAGGGAAGAGGAGGAGGAAGTTGAACAACTGAGACTCAAGTTGGAGAGAGGGTCAAGGAAAAGGAAGTTGAAGCTGGTAAGCCTCTTCAAATGATTGGAGTGCAGTTAATGAAGGATTCTGAGCAGACCTCGACTAGCAAGTCAAGGAGGAGACGTCGCCGAATGGTTGAGGTATGAATCTGACAGCTTGACATTTTCATTCATTTTATTTGCAAAATGTGGCAATTTTTCTTATGCAATCATCCATATGGTGGAGACAGCTGAATTACTGTGCAGGATGGCGCTGTGTGAATTCTTTCTGTGACGTGCATTTTGTTATGGATAAGCTATATTCACCTAGGAATAGATCTAGTTGTTGTTTATAACTATAAGACATGAACTATGAAACCCTTACATAAAATTAAAAAAAAAAAAACCCAACTCTGACATCTGCCTTTGCAGCGTATGATGGAGTTGTGCAACATTGGCGCAAGATCTTGAGTTTTCACATTTTCAAGATAAGGATTTAAACAACACTTGTATACAACACAATAACTATTGCGATTATCGGCTGAAAAATCTTCCAACACTAACAATTTCTGCATCCACCTCCTATGAAACATCAATAGTTGACTTGAAGAGCCTTTGCTCTAACCATTTTTTATGCATGTACTTGGGAGAATAATGACTATTAATTTAATAACTAATTTATTTAAGTAATAAATTGCTGAAAAATAGACTAAAATAAAAAGAGCACTAAAATTTATAAATAAAGTCTCTCAAGGAGTTCAATTCAATTCAAGCTAAATACAATGATGGCTCTTAGGCTTTAGTTATAATAGAAATTAGCTTGTCAAGCGAGCAACCTAGACCTAAACCTATTGGAGACCAAATCTCCAAGTATTAGAATGATAGGCTTACTTGGGCCCAACCCAACTAATGTGTAAAATAGAATCAATTAAATACTAACTTTATTGAATACCCTTTCCATCATCCTCCCCCAGTTGAAGAAGCTTGTCCACAAGCTTCAAGTGTGCAAGTTGTACTTTCTAAACAACTAGAGAAACCAATTTGCCCTCCTAAAACTGTTCGCCGGGCTAACTGGCACTTTTTGCAATCAAAACAGATTTCTCCTTTGGATAATTGCACTGCAAATAGCTTGGTTGACTACAGCCAAAACATTTAAGGGATGTATCGAGTGGAGATCATGGAGGGAAAGTACTAGGGAAAGGTGGAGGCTTCGGTGTCCCCATATCAACAATAGCCTGTAGTTTGACCTTAGATTAACCCGCTTTGTCATGTTCTCCGCTGTTGACAAAGAATCAAAAAACATTTATTGCTAAGGTGGACTTAATCTTTGTATCCAAATCATGACGGAACCTGTGCGTAGTTTGGTTCTGAGTATCCTGTGGTTTGGCGCATATATTGAGGGTGCAAAACTTTGTAGGTTATTCGTTCACAACACATCCACTCTGTACCACTTCCATTAGCCTACCAAAAAACATTGTTCATAATCCAAATGGTCAAATGTCGAATACATCAAATCGTGCAATGTTTTCAAGGAATTGATGGGAGCCATACACATGGCTTGCTGCCGAGTACACTCGTCTTGACGCCACAATTTCTGCAGTTCCTTTCAGCTTGGCAGCAACTAATCGCACTGCCCTAATACCATGTTCTTGAATCCAAGATTCGATCAATTTCAAGTGCCAAATTCACAAACTAATCGCCCATGTATTTGCCATCACCTTTAACAGACGATCAAATTGATATGTTTCTCCGAAGCCACTATCAGATATCTCCTGTTTGCCTGGAGTAGTGTGTATGTGTGCTACCTGTAAGTCTCTTCCTTCCATGGCCATACCCATGCGGCACCATAATTGATGCTCTTTCTTATTGTTGTCTTTGCCGAGGTTGGGTCGTGGATTCAACTTTTGTGCACCTGACAGGTCGCAAACCTGTTCGTCACACCTCACTTGCTCATAAGGATGTGCTGCAGATAAACAAGGTGAGTGAACAAAAACCTCTTTCTTGAAACTGTGCCGAAGCCCATTTCATGGTGTTCAAAGCCTGGATGTTTTGTGGTGGTGGGTGAAGGTTTTTCCCCTGTTGGGGGGGTGAGGTATTTGTGGCGCAGGATGTTTATGAATAACCAACTGTCAGAAAGTTGGTCAAAAACAGGTTGGCTAGAGTTGCGGAAAGTGGCAGTGTGTTATTGAAGGTTTTGGTGAGTAGGCATATGTACAGAGTAAGGTCTTAGAGAGAGAGAGTCTGTTACCTCACATGGGGTTTACAAAGTGGTGGGTAGTGGTGAAGTGTCTGATTTGTTCACTGGAGAGGAGGAATCCACTAGTAACAGAAACTGGTAAACCAGAAAAGTTTACATCAGAGAAGAGGGTAGATGTGATAGGTCGAACAAAAAGGTTGGGGTGAAGAGAGATGAGGTGGGGGTGGAGGGAGGGCATCTCAGGATTGAGGGAGGCCTCCTGTGTGAGATACTGTTGGAGGTGCTGCAGGTTGGTGTTGCACCACCAGTGGTGTTGATCACCCCCTGGATAGGTTGCGCACTGCCTGTTGGTATGGGGGTTGTTCCTCGTTGCAATTGTTGCGTGTTTTGGTCCTGATTCTCTCAATTCTGTGACTCAATAAGTTTGGGCATCCAATCTTTAATCTTCTTGTCCATGCGTTCTTCAAATCTGCAAAGTCTTTCTTCACTCTCCTAGTTTCGTTTCCCATAATCAGTTTGATTCATTCTATGTTTCCAATTCTCTTCTTGCCTAGCTGTAAACCTTGTAGTGCTGCAACAACCTTGGTTGTTTCTTCCTCATACATCTATCTCTTTGCTTCCATCATCCTGGTGATCTTCTTGTTTATGTACTTACCGAACTTTGGATTTGCTGTGATACCAGATAATGACTATTGATCTAGGAACTAATTTACTGCAATAATAATACACTGCTGAAAATTAAATTAAAAAAATATATATCTGGAGTTCAATTTAATTCAAGTCAAGCCCAAGTAAGATGATGACTCTTAGACCTTATGTATAATAGAATAATGGGCTTACTTAGGACCAAACCAACTAATACATACATGAAATAAAATCTGCAATGGCTTGAACACTCCTCTTTCTATCAGAGAAAGTGAGGGAAGGAGAGATTGAAGGGAGGAAATGAATGTTGATTAGAGTGGATGCAACTATGCAAGGGGATGGGAATCATAGAAAGAAAAGGAACAAAGAGGTGAGATGCTTTGGAGCTCTGTTTAGGACAAGTTTGCATCTTACCTCTGATTGGTGTGGGAAGTGTTGGGAAGACATTATTTCATAGAATGATTGGCAAATCGCCACACGTCATTTACTTTAGAAAATATCGCATATTTTTTCCAGGACACAGAAAGATGAAAATGCAGAAGAGAAGGTGAGATCAGGGAATGTCGCTCTTGGGAAGAGGAGTGATCTTCTGAACTCTATGTTTGTGTTAGGAAGAGTAGTCGTCTTCTGCCACTCCATATTTCTCTTGAATTTAGTGATTTTGGCCAACATTAACAGTATTGTGTAGGGGTGGGCACGGTTCGGTTCGGTTCCAAATTTTGAGGAACCTAACTCGAACCGTTTAAAATTTTATCGGTTCCGATTCGGTTCGGTTCCTCTATTTTGAACGTTGGAACCGAACCTAACTCGAACCGTTTACAACGGTTCGGTTCCTACGGTTCCAAACGGTTCCTTGAAACAATTTGATAAACGGTTCCTTTATAATAAACATCAGTTCCAATAAACGGTTCCTACGGTTCCATTCCGTATCCAAACGGTTCCTTCAACTTCAGCATACGAATCAGATTACATTGGGTTCAAACAATGTTTCCCATACTATCCATTGGAACTAGAAATTTTCTAAACATAATCCATTCCAAGAACAATGCGTAAACAAGTAAATCATACCTGTAAGTGAAAAGCGTGGGCAATGGAGACGCTTTGATGAGTTTTTCAAGATCTTGACTTGGATCAAAATCCTTCAAATAATCCAATCTGATTCAACAAGATCAGCTCCACTCTCCTTCACCTTTGCCATGCTTTCTATCATCTGATCAACCGTATCTCCCATCAATGGCGCGCAAACCAGTGTAGAATCCTTCTTCTTCTCCCCACTTGTTAACTCACTTAGATCCAAAGAATCCAACTAAAAATTCAACCAAAAAAAAATCAAGAAATTAGTCACAACCCACGAATTATTCACAAAATGGTATCCAAAAATCAAATCTCTAAACATAAAAGAAATCAAACCCCTAGATTACCGAAATGCTGTTGGAGGCTATTGGGGTTGAAGTTGAAGCAGTGAAGCGTCGAGAGTGTGTCAAGGAGAGACCGCCATGGAGGTTATTATAAAGAGGGGTTGTAGCGGTGGTGGAGGAGGAGAATGATACGGAATTGTGGTGGTGGTGAGGTTGGATTGATCGGTGATTAGACGTGGAAGGAGAAGCTTTGACTGGGAGATGGCTTGGAGTTGATGAGGAGACATGGTGGCGAACTAACCTCAACAAGGGTTTGTACTTGTAGAGAAGACTCAAAGGTGTGTGTGGAGAGCAGATCGTCCTCGCGCGATCAACATGGAGGCGAGTTGAGGACCTGAGGTGGTTTTGGTGGTGTGGAGAGCAGATCGTCCTCGCGCGAGTGCAGCTGCTCTGCGACTTGCGGCTGCTCTGCGACTCTTCTTCCTTTGTTTTCTTTCACAGTGAGGAGTGAGAGATGAGAGATTGAGGAGTGAGGTAGGATTAGGGTTTAGAAATAAAAACGTAAGTGGGAATTTACTAAATTGGGTATATATATTCAGTTCGAAACGGATCGGAACCGAACCGTTTGCAAAAAAAAATTTGGAACCGGAACCGAACCGTTTAAGAACGGTTCCGGAACCGAACCGTTTAAGAACGGTTCCGGAACCGAACCGAATCGTTTAACATTTTTTAAAATCAGAACCGAACCGTTTGGAGTAAAACGGTCCGGTTCGGTTTGGAACCGCGGTTCCTCGACCCGTTTGCCCACCCCTAGTATTGTGTGACGTTTCAATTTATACTCGGAGTTATACAGTTGATTTTAATCAAATCAAGGATATGGATCATGTATAATTGCAAGAAACAACAATATTTGACCCTTTAAAATCAATTTTGGCTTGAATAATATCTATCCCGATAATTTTGATCCTCTTAAATCAACTTTGACTCAAATAATATCTATCACAATAATTGAGATCACTACTTTAAAAGCCGATATATATTATGACATCTTGGAAACATTTTAAACATTGCTCGAGAGTTTTTATATAATTTTGAAACTGTATATATATATATATATATATATATATATATATATATATATATCAACTCTCAGCTTGTTCCTAACATAGTACCATAAAGTGAGATTTTTGCTTTATTGATTTTTTTTACCTGGAGATTAGCCAACTTTAAGTCTTAGTTGGCACCTCTTTAATACTAAAGTGTAGTACATTAATGCAGGATGATGCTGATGAGGACTGGTTTCCCGAAGATCTACACGAGGCATTTAAAGTTATGAGAGAAAGAAAAATTTTTGATGCATCAGACATGTATACCATAGCAGATGTGTGGGGATGGACATGGGAGAGAGAAATAAAGTCGAGACCACCACGAAAATGGTCGCAAGAGTGGGAAGTTGATTTGGCAATCAATGTGATGCAGAAGGCATGTTTTTGTGTGCTTTCTTTTGTTATCTGCTGTTCCTTTTCTAGTACAAATGTATTTCTTTCCTGTGCTTTCAGCTATCATCTTTTTTTTTCTACCTTTTCTTTTGCCCCTTAACTGTTTTGTCCTAGAATCTGTGCGTCCCACCTTTGGTTTCTTCTCAAAACTTTATTTTTCAGAATGATACCTTGTCATGTTATGGATGGACCAAAGCTGCACTTCTCAGCTATAGCATATTGGTTATGAACTTCTTAAATCTTCACGAACGATAAAATGATGTTTGGTGCTCAATCGCAGCCTAGGAAAAGCACGAGTATCCTAATATTTTCTAGTTTGTTTTCCATTGATAAAGATAAAAAGCTTTTTCATAAGATCTTGGGAATTTTGAGTGTCCTGATATTATCTAGTTTCAATTGATATAGATTAAAAAAATATTGTTATGAAGGATTTCTATTTTTTATTTATTTATTTATTATTATTATTATTATTATTATTTTATCACATTCTGAAAAATGAAATTAGCTTGAGACATCGTTCACATATTTTTTGTTTTGCACTCTACACTTTCATATGTATCCTTTAGGCTACCATGTTTTCCTATGGTTTAAGTCTTGGACCCAGGTTCTCCAAAAGTATTTGATTTTCAACAAGTGAAATTTGAACTGAATGAAATGTCCAAATGTTCCAGGTGATTGAGTTAGGGGGAACGCCAACGATTGGGGACTGTGCCATGATTCTGCGTGCAGCCATAAAAGCTCCATTCCCTTCAGCATTTTTGAAAATCTTGCGCACTACACACACCCTTGGCTATGTCTTTGGGAGGTAAGCTTGTTAATCTATGGTTCTGGTTTGGTCCTTTTCTGATCTTTGAGTTTTCTTTTAGGAAATATCAAAGAAATTTTTTGATTTATTTTG